>PVKV010027936.1:0-25738 GCA_004027835.1 Alouatta palliata | reverse complement strand
TAAACTATAAAGCATTTTTAAATGAGTTGAAATTAAGGAAGGACTACACCTACTAGAAAAAAAGAGAAGAAAGTTCTATTAGTTTGAGGTTTCAGAATCCCCCCAAACCAGGACCAGTATGTTGGTAAAGGCTAGGCTGGGACCCCGGACAGAGTATGAGAATGTGCAGGTGGCATCCCTGAGGATTCAGAGCTTCAGTGGACCGTGAGTGCTCCAGCTGCATAACTCACTGAACTGTCTTGCCAGTTTCTACACTGGCTTGACTGGGCATAATTCAAAAAGGAAAAGCTCATATTCATTCCATTCTTCTGGAGCTCTGTGACAGCATTTAATAACACCCCAATGGGATGTCTTCCACATATAGTATTATGGTATTTCTTCAAGTAATTGCTAAAAGATACAGGGTCTAATTGTTCTATGATACTCATACCCATTTTATCTAGATGTTCAATGGATCTATAAATCTCCCCCTGGGATTCATCATAGTAACTGTAACGGAATCTTTGACCCCAATGGCAGAAATCAGAAGAAACCACAAAGAGATTACTAGGATCCGCTAGATATTTACTGAAGAGTTTTCCGAATTCCTGTTCTTTTGACTCACTCAGAGCTCCAACCAGTACAGGAATAATGGTAAACTCATCCTTATGGCTTTCCATGGCTTTAGCTGTATAAGGCAAATGCATTTCAATACTGTGTTCATCTTCATCTGTCTGCAGAGACATGCGTTCAAACATTCCTGTCTTCCATAGTTCTCCGTAAATCTTTTGGTCAATACGAAGGTCATAGAGGGGTGTCCTATATATATCCACACTGGAAAGTGCACATCGAGAGAGGGGCACATGATGAGAAGGCCCAAGGATGAAAATTCTCCGGGTAATAGACGGATCCACTTGTTTATAAGCATGGGCAGCACAAGACCCACAGTACGTATATCCTGCATGGGGTGCAATAATGGCTCTAGCAGGTCTTTTTGTAGACTGTACTTGCGAAAGCCAACCTTCTAGCTGTGCATTCAGCTGCGGTCCTGAGGCTGTGTACCAGCTCCCGGCGTGACTGGCTTCCCGGCAGACCACTCGGTTGGACATCTTGGTGCCTGTGCCGCTCGCCACTCTAACGGGTCCTCTGATCTCATGAACTCTTAAACACAGCTCTTAAGGAATTTTTCCTGTTATAAGGAATCATCATCTTAGGAAAACAAATTAAAGCTTTTACTATTATTGGACTTGCTATTATTTTTAGTTTATGAGTTTTTTTAAAAATTAGAAATGAATTAAAATTAATGGCAGAAACACCTTCAAATACTTTCACACTGATTAATCTGAATGGGGTTAGGGACAGGTGACGGCAACTCAAAATAACACAGAGAAAGAAACTTCAGACTTCCTGGGGATTTTCTGGTAAACTCCGACTAAAAACTAACTCTTCTCTGATTGAGCAGTAACCTTCCCTGCTAATATAGCCCTCCTTTTGGACTACCAGCTTTTTAAGTGGACTTTTTAGCCAAAGGTCAAGGGAGACTACCCTCTTCCTACTGGGGTCCAAATTAATTAAAATGGTTTGCTTTGACTTCTGTCAATTTCTCTTTATTTTCTTTTTAAGATTATGTTAAATTATAATCCACATTGGCTTTCTTTTTACAGGTAACCTTTTTCTCTTCTAGATTTCTAGATGGTCTTCCCCAACTTCACTTCTCTCTCTACCACTTTCCTCCCCTCTCCCACCTCCCCAAGTTAGAAGAGGCTGACAAAAAGAAACATTCATCAAAGTCAAATGTGGTCAACATAAATCCCTCTTCTCTTCCTTGATCTGACTGGTCTCTCAACCTATTGATGACATCCAGTTGCAACTTTCCTCTTCTCACTTGGGACATTGGGAGGAGAGTAGTCTCTATTTTTAATAACAAAGTGGTAAGTATGTAACACTTCTCTTGACTGTGCAAAAGACCACAACTGGAGAACATTTTATGCTTTGATTTTCCTTCTCTTTGTTATAACTTAGATAAATTATCTCTTAGGAATGGAATGTTCCAGGCCTTTCTGTTTTAGTCTTAGTAACAGTGTATCATTCTGGGTTTACAGATGAAGAAAATATCATCAAATGACAAATGGCCATAAAGATCCCTCAGCCAGATTATCTAATAGTTCACTTATGCACAGACACTGTAGGCTCTGACCTTTTACAGTTTTGTAATGTTTTTAATAACACTTTTTTTCCTTTATGGAGCACCTACAAGCAGGCAGGTGGTGTATTTTCTGCTTGGGATGAGTTCATAAGACGTGTAGATCATGGGAATTATATGATTGCTCCACCTGCATCACATCCAGACCACCTCTGGACTGAGTTGTAGGGATGCAGGGAAACCCTGCCAAGCAAGCTGTACCCTCCACTCCTGTGCCCATGCCTAGACCCTCATTCAATGATTCACAGATTCTATGGCTTGGGATTTTGTCTCTACTTGTCCAGAACTCCTAATTCCTTCACTCTTCCCACATTCTAGGTCCTCCTCTATCAATTTAAGTACCATATCCCTGTCAGCTGCCTTCAACAGACTTTAAGTCAGAAGCTCGGTTTGATGGCAGGGTATGTGTTTCCAGGTGTGGAGGGGTCATGGGGGAAGCCACCACTCTCTCTGAACATATTCCCCTCAAAAGGCACTTATTCCAACAATAACTCAAAGTATATGTTAACATAATGGTTGTTAAGACTTAGTAGAAAAGCCCTTAAAGAAGTAAAATATGACAATGAAACATGGTGATGAAATCATGAATTGCACAGAGACGGCAGTTGAAAAGTTCAGCCAACCCATCCCTTCTGCACACCTAAAAGTGGGGTTCAGTCAGGGGTCCAAGTGTATGAGTGCTGTCTTCACACAAGAAAGAAGTCAGAAGCAATCTGACAGAAAAGAGAAAGAACAAATTTAAGGAAATAAAGGAACAAAGGGAATACTACTCCATAAGCAAAGCAGGACTACCTCATAGGCAGAACAGCACTCTGGGCTGCTCACTGGTTATATTTGTGGTTATTTTTTTGGTTATATGCTGAATAAAGGATTGATTATGCATGAGTTTTTTGTAAAAGGGGCAGGGAACTCATAGAACCAGGGTTTTCTCCCCAGTTTAGACCATTCAGGGAAACGTCTTAGTGTTGCCATGGCAATTGTACACTGTCTTGGCATGGGTGGGAGTGTGTTTTAGCATGCTAGTGAATTATAATTAGTGGATAACGAACAGGGAAGGTCACTTTCATTCCATCTTGGTTCTAGAAGGTGTAGGCTGGTTTCTTTATTATATCCTCTAAGCAGCAGAGTCTTGTGATCTGTTGTTTACTGTCTCCTGTCTTATCAGTGGGGTCATGTAACCCATTGTCTTGGGGACAAGGCCTGCCAATTCCTATCTCAGTTCTGTGGGCTGCCAGGCTAAGTACAGGGTGGTTAGACCAGGTGCAAGGCTCTGCTCTGAGCAACTCACCTGCCTGAACTTATGACCTCTTCCTACCCTTCTCTGCTCTATGTCATTCTTTCTTAACTTGCCTCTTGCATCCAGTTGACTTGTAATATGTACCATTCCACTACCAATCTAGCCAAAATCACGTTGTTGTTACCCTCAACCTCTTGGCCCCCAACTCATAAGACACAGTCATTCTTTTAAACTGGGCTACAGTCTGGTTGGAAATCCCCATGAGCAGAACTTAAAACAAGGAGGGCAGGGGGAATGGCAAGGGAAGACTGATTGGCTCTGACTTATTCACAAAGGGGCTCATTATAGAGTTTTAGCCTGATCTTTTGTTGTGGCATTACAATACAACCACAAAGATAATGACAGGATTAAAAGACAAACATATTCGTCATAGAAATTTACATTTTTGTCTTTTATATGTGTACTATGATTTCATATTTTTCATGATATGTAGATGTGATGACTAGCATACTTACTTTTATTATAATTTGTATCAAAGGTCTATTGTTAATTGTAAATAATATCTAATCATTGTATGTCTTTTTTGATATTTCATCATTTTTTAATATGCTAGAGCCTCAAAAACAAATAGAAGTGCCCCAAATTTCTCTTGTCTTCTAAGTGGCTCTATAATAATATGACAATATATGATGGGCACTATTGCTACTCAGAATTTGAAGTTAGCATGGACTGCTATAGCACAAGATAAATTTCAGGAGAGGTGAACTTTACTCTTTCTTTTCTACTGTTATTATGCTTTACAAGAGATTTTCGCCTTTTTTGGCCTCTTACACAAAAAGAATGTAATATTTCTTTACCAATGGCATCTTACATAAGCCTTAAGGGAAACAGTACCTCTGCTTCATTTGGTATTTACTCTTGGCTCACTAATGCATCATGCCCATGCTCTATTGGATGAAGAGTCTAAGGAGTTGCAGGAAGAGGTCTCTCGGGGTAAATTTGCTCTACCTTCTCTTCTACTCACCCTTCCACCCCCACCACAACTAGAATCAGGTCTTTCTAAAAGAACTCAAAGAATTCCCCACAACAAACTTGGCTTTTGGACCCTCTCTTCTGTTTTCTTTTCTATACCTAACCAGTCTTGTTCAGAAAAATGATCTGATTATTCCAATCAGAGACCTTTTAGAAAAGAAAATTCTAAAGACACTTTGGGCATTTGATCCACATATTTACATTGTATAAAAGCAATTTATAAGTACCTTTTCGAACTTTGCTTAACTGTGAGAGATTCAAAGGAGAAAAAGTTACAAAGAGTAACACAGCAGATCCCTTATTTGGCTATTTTGAATTAAACATTTTAAACATTTTGTCTTGGGACCTGGCTTGGTGCCACATGTCTGTAATCTCAGCATTTGGGAGGCTGAGGTGGCAGGATTGCTTGAACACAGGAGTATCAGACTGCAGTGAGCTATGATTGCACCACTGTACTCCAGCCTGGGTGACAAAGCGAGACCCTTTCTCTGTCAATCAATCAATATTTTGCCTCATTGGCTCTTAATCTTTTATTTATTTAAGAAAGAATGTACTACAGATGTAGATCAGTGTACTTTAAACCTATCCCCAGGATTACTCCCTCCTCACTTGCCACACCCTCCACTTTTGGTGTGTTTGAAGTGTTGTCTGTTTTCTTCCAGTCTATTCTGGAAGAGAATTACATTAGTCTCCATGTAGTTTACCTAAATATAGATATTTGTGTACCTATACTTATGTACACATATATACTGTGTCTGCCTTTTAATGCTGTGCATATGTAAAAGATAAAAATACATGTGATTTTTTTTCCTTTTTTTTGAGACAAAGTCTTGTTCTGTCACCCAGGCTGGAGTGCAGTGGCACGATCTCAGCTTACCGCAACAGCTGCCTCCCAGGTTCAAATGATTCTCCTGCTTCAGCCCTGCCAAGTAGCTGAGATTACAGGCTCCTGCCACCACACCTTGGTAATTTTTGTATTTTTAGTAGAGACGGGGTTTTGCCGTGTTGGCCAGGCTGGTCTCAAACTCCTGACCTCAAGTGATCCACACGCCTTGGCTTCCCAAAGATCTGGGATTACGGGCATGAGCCACCGCCTTATTTTCTTTTATATATGATCAATATACATAAACAGCATCATCTTGTATGTATCAATATCTATCTTGCCTTTCTTTTTCAGCTGTCTGTATTAATATTTATAAAGTCAAAGATATTTTAAACTACCGCTGAGTATTAAATTGCATGGAAATAATACATTTCATCCCTTCATTCCCTATTGACAGGCATTAAGGTTTTTCCACTTACTTGCAGTTAACACTGCTTCCCAAAGATCTGGGATTATAGGCATGAGCCACTGCCTTATTTTCTTGTATATATGATCAATATACATAAACAGCATCATCCTGAATATCCTGATGTTTCTCCTTTTTGTAATATCTGTGTTTTTCTAGAGTATGTACTGAGACATAGAATTAATGGATTACAGGATATGTATATTTTCAAGTTTAGTAGATGCTACCATGTCATTTTCAAAGCATCATACCAGTTTCTGCTTCAGTGTTTATTGAGTTGTCCTTTTAAAATTAATCTGTAGGACTTCTATATACATGATGTGAATATTAATCCTTTGCTAATTAATGTACAAAGACTTTTCCCAGTTGTTTGCTTTTCTTCCAAATTTTTTCATCGTGTCTTTAACTATGGACATTTTAACATAGTCCAATTTATTATATTTTTTCTTTTGATTGATGGTTTTGTTTTAAGAAATATGTAACATATTTCTTATTTAAAAATTGTGTTTATTATTCATATACTTTGACTCTTTTATATGATTTCTGGAATTCGGCTGTCAAAATTTCTGAAAAATTATTTTATAATTTTTATTGGAGCTTACTGAAATTATTGATTAATTTGAGGAGATATTTTTATAATAATGTGTCCTTTCATCCTTATTTATTCAAGTTGCTTTAATAAGTCCTTCAAAAAAGTTTTATAACTTTCCTATAAAAATCCAACTTTTGAAAAATTAATTTCTTGGCATTTTATACTTTATGCTGCTTTAGGAATGACTTGGTATAAAGAAATTGGTATAAAAATACTATTGATTTTTTTAATTTATTTTTTTGTTGTTGTTTGTTTTTGTTTTTTGTGGCATTTTTTGTGAGACAGAGTCTTGCTCTGTTGCCAGGCTGGATGTGCAGTGATGCAGTCTCGGCTGACTGCAACCTCCGCCTCCCGGGTTCAAGCGATTCTTCCCCCTCAGCCTCCCGAGTAGCTGGGACTACAGGCATGTGCCACCACACCTGGCTAATTTTTGTATTTTTAGTAGAGATGGGGTTTCACCATGTTGGCCAGGATGGTCTCGATCTCTTGATCTTATGATCCACCTGCCTTGGCCTCCCAAAGTGCTGGGATTACAGGTGTGAGCCACCATGCTCAGCCTATTTTTTATGTTTTAATTTTTGAGACATGATCTCACTCTTTCACCTAGGCTGGAGTACAGTGGCATAATTATGGCTTACATAATTGTAATACAGCAACTTCAACCTGCTGAGTATTAAAAGATCCTCCCACTTCAGCTTCCCAAGTAGCTGGGACCTCTGGTGCTCACCAACATGCCTGGCTCATTAAAAATTCTTTTTTTTTTCTTTTTTAAGAGACGGAGTCCCTCTATGTTGCCCAGGCTGGTCTTGAACTCCTGGGCTCAAGTGATCCTCCCACTTCGACCTCCTAAAGTGCTGGGATTATAGGCATGCCTCACTGCACCTGGCTTCACTGAGAAAATGTTGCTGACTTATCTTATTCACTAAAGTAGTTTTTCCACTTCTTGTCCTGAATCTTTTTAAGATTATCATATCATTTGCACATAATGACAATTTTGTCTCTTTCAGAAATGAACAATGTGGTTAACTTTTTAATTTCCAAACCACAACAAATTGAATAATGTTTAGTCTTACTGACACATTCTCTAATATTTTTTAACCTCTTATTTTCTATATTGACTAGGACTGCTAGGACAGTATTGAATAGTTGAGACTCTAATGGGAATACTTTAAAAGTTTTATCATTAAATATATTTGCTGAAGGATTTTTAAAAAATATTCTTCTCTTATTAGGTTAAGGGATTTTTTAATTTTTCTAATCTGCTAAAAAAATTTCTTTTCATGAATAAGGCATGTGATATGGTTTGGCTATGTCCACCCAAATTCATCTTGAATTGCAGCTGCCATAATCTCCATATGTCATGGGAAGGAACTGGTGGGAGGTAATTGAATCATGGGAACAGGTTTGTTCCAAGTGGTTCTTGTGATAGTGAGTAAGTCTCACAAGACATGATGGTTTTATAAAGGGGACATGCTCTTTTGCCTGCCATCATGTAAGACATGATTGTGTTCCTCCTTTACCTTCCACCATGATTATGAGGCCTCCCCAGCCATGTGAAACTGTGAGTCTACTAAACCTGTTTCCTTTATAAATTACCTAGACTCTGGTATGTCTTTATTAGCAATGTGAAAAGAGGCTAATACAGTAAATTGGCACCAGTAGAGTGGGGTGCTGCTGTAAAGATGCCTGAAAATGTGGAAATGTCTTTGGAACTGGGTAACAGGCAGAGGTTGGAACAATTTGGAGGGCTCAGAAGATAAGAAAATGTGGGAAAGTTTGTAACTTCCTAGAGACTTGGAGGGCTCAGAAGACAGAAAGATGTGGGAAGGTTTGGAACTTCCTAGAGCTGTGTAGAATGACTTTGACCAAAGTACTGATAGTGATACAAACAATAAAATCCAGGTCGAGGTAGTCTCAAATGGAGATGAGGAACTTGTTGGGAACTGGAATAAAGGTCACTCTTACTATACAAAGAGACTGGAAGCATTTTGCTACTGTCCTAATGATCTGTGGATCTTTGCACTTCAGGGAGATGATTTAGGGTATCTAGTGGAAGAAATTTCTAAGCAGCAAAGCATTCAAGAGGAAGCAGAGCATAAACGTTTGAAAAATTTACAGCCTGACAATGCTATAAAAAAAAACAACAACCCATTTTCTGGGGAGAAATCCAAGCCTGCAGCAGAAATTTGCATAAGTAATGAGGAGCCAAATGCGAATTGCCAAGACAATGCAGAAAATGTCTCCAGCATATATCAGAGAACTTTGCAGCACCACCTCCCATCACAGGCCCAGAGGTCTAGGAGGGAAAAATGGTTCCTTGGGCCAAGTCTAGGGCCCTTCTGCTGTGTGCAGTCTTGAGACTTGGTGCCCTGAATCCTAGCTGCTCCAGCTCTGGCTAAAAGGGGCCAAGGTACAGCTCGGGCCATGGTTTCAGAGGGTGCAAGCCCCAGGTCTTGGCAGCTTCCACATAGTGTTGAGTCTGCAAGTACACAGAAGAATTGAGGTTTGGGAATCAGTGCCTTGATTTCAGAAAATATATAGAAACACCTGCATGTCCAGGCAAAGGTGTGCTATAGGGGTGGATCCCTCTTGGAGAACCTCTGCTAGGGCAGCATGGAAGGGAAATGTGGAGTCAGAGCCTCCACACAGAGTCCCCACTGGAGCATTGCCTAGTGGAGCTGTGAGCAGAGGGCCACAATCCTCCAGACCCCAGAATGGTAGATGCACCATGTGCCTGGAAAAGCTGCAGACACTCAACATCAGCCTCTGAAAGCAGCCAGGAGGAGGTCTGTGGCAAAGCCACAGGGCTAGAGCTGCCCAAGGTCATTGGACCTCACTTTTTGCATCAGTGTGACCTTGATGTGAGACGTGGAGTCAAAGGAGATCATTTTGGAACTTTAAGGTTTAATGACTACCCTACTGGATTTTAGACTTGCATGGGGCCTCTGGCCCCTTTGTTTTGGCCAATTTCTCCCATTTGGAGCAGGTGTATTTGCCTAATGCCTGTACCCCCAAATTGTATCTAGGAAGTAATTAACTTGCTTTTGGTTTTACAGGCTCATAGGTAGAAGGGACTTGCCTTGTCTCAGATGAGACTTTGGACATAGACTTTTGAGTTAATGCTGAAATGAGTTAAAACTTTGCAGGACTATTGTGAAGGCATGATTGGTTTTGAAATGTGAGCATATGAGATTTGTGAGGGGTTAGGGCAAAATGCTATGGTTTGGCTGTGTGCCTACCCAAATCTCATTCTGGAAAGTAGCTCCCATAATTCCCATGTGCTATGCAAGGAACCCAGTGGGAGGTAATTGAATCATGGGGGCAAGTTTTTCCTGAGATATTCTCATGATAGTTTATGAGTCTCATGAGATCTGATGGTTTTATAAAGGGGAGTTCCCCTGCACATGCTGTCTTGCCTGCCACCATATAAGATGTGCCTTTGCTCCTTCTTTGCTTTCTGCCATGATTATGAGGCCTTGCTAGCCATGTGGAACTGTGAGTCCATTAAAACTCTTTTGCTTTATAAATTACCCAGTCTCTGGTATGTCTTTATTAGCAGTGTGAGAACAGACTACTACAATGTGCTTTGTAGAATGTTTTTTCTGTAGCCATTGAAATGATCATTTTAAAAATCTACTAATTTCATGAACAATATTGATAGTACACAGATTTACTGATCATTATTTTATTTCTGGAATATGTACTACTTTATCATTATTAGCACATATTAGATTCAATTTGTTTACAGTTTATTTAGAAAGTTTGTATCTGCCTTATTTGTTTGTTTACTTACAGAATTAAAAGCAGTGCATGTGTTCCATTTAAACAATTGCATTTAATTTTCCTACTTTGACTTATTAAGGATCTGAGAAAATAAATAAAATATCTTTTCTTCAAGGAGAACTTCTCTGAACTCCAGTCTAAATTAGATCCCTTTTAACTCTCTGATTGCACCCTGTTATAATTATACAGTTATCTGAGAAGTTGTTTATTGACTGAGTTAACCACTAGGCTTTAAGTTTTATAACAACAGGGGATTTCACCTGTTTAATTTGCTGCTATAACCCTAGTGCCTCACCTCTGCATAGTATGAGAAAATTTCAAACTGAAGTTTGTGAGAAAATTGAATTAAAAGTAGACCTGGGCAAGATGGCTTAATAGGAACAGCTGCAGTCTGCAGCTCCCAGCAAGATCAACACAGAAGGTGGGTGATTTCTGCATTTCCAACTGAGGTACCTGGCTCATCTCATTGGGACTGGTTAGAAAGTGGGTACAGCCCACAGCGGGTGAGCAGAAGCAGGGTGGGGCATCTTCTCACCTGCAAAGCAGAAGGAGTCAGGTAACTCCTTCCCCTAGCCAAGGGAAGCCGTGAGGGACTGTGCTTTGAGAAATGGTGCACTCCAGCCCAGATACTACACTTTTCCAATGGTCTTTGCAACCCACAGACCAGGATATTCCCTTGGGTGCCTATGGCATAGGGCCCTGGGTTTCAAGCACAAAACTTGGCAGCTGTTTGGGAAGACACCATACTAGCTGCAGTAGTTTTTCATACCCCAGTGGTGCCTGGAATGCCAGCAAGACAGAACCATTCACTGCCCTGGAAAGGGGGCTGAAGCCAGGGAGCCCAGTGGTCTAGCTCAGCAGATCCCAACCCCACAGAGCCCAGCAAACTAAGATCCACTGGCTTGAAATTCTCGCTGCCAGCACAGCAGTCTGAAGTGGACCTGGGACACTTGAGTTTGGTGAGGGGAAGGGCATCTGTCATTATTGAGGCTTGAGTAGGCAGTTTTCCCCTCATAGTGTAAACAAAGCCAATGGGAAGTTCAAACTAAGCAGAGCCCACCACAGCTTGGAAAAGCCGCTGTAGCCAGACTGTCTCCCTAGATGAGGAACCTAGAAGAGGCTCTCTGGGCAGGGCATCTCTGAAAGAAAGACAGCAGCCCCAGTCAGGGGCTTATAGATAAAACTCCCATCTCCCTGGGACAGAGCACTTGGGGGAAGGGGTGGCTGTGAGCACAGTTTCAGCAGACTTAAACGTTCCTGCCTGCCAGCTCTAAAGAGAGCAGCAGATCTCCTAGCACAGAGCTCAAGCTCTGCTAAGGGATAGACTGCCTTTTCAAGTGGGTTCCTGACTCCCATACTTCATGACTGAGAGACACCTTCCAGCAGGGGTCAACAGACACCTCATACAGGAGAGCCTCAGCTAACATCTGGCAGGTGCCCCTCTGGGACAAAGCTTCCAGAAGAAGGAACAGGCAGGAATCTTTGCTGTTCTGCAGCCTCCACTGGTGATACCCAGAAAACAGGGTATGAAGTAGACCTCCAGTGAACTCCAGTAGAACTGAAGCAGAGGGACCTGACTGTTAGAAGGAAAACTAACAAACAGAAAGGAATAGCATCAACATCAACAAAAAGGACATCCACACAAAAACCCCATCTCAAGGTCACCAACATCAAAGACCAAAGGTAGATAAATCCGTGAAGATGAAGAAAAACCAGCACAAAAAGGCTGAAAATTCCTAAAACCAGAACACCTCTTCTCCTCCAAAGGATCACAACTTGTCACCAACAAGGGCACAAGACAAGAATGCCCTCTCTCACCACTCCCATTCAACATGGTATTAGAAGTTTTGGCCAGGGCATTCAGGCAAGAGAAAGAAATCAAGGGCATTAAAATAGGAAGAGAGGAAGTGAAACTGTCTCTGTTTGCAGATGACTTGATTATATATTTAGAAAACCCTATCATCTCAGCCCAAAATCTCCTTAAGCTGATAAGCAACTTCAGCAAAGTCTCAGGATACAAAATCAATGTGCAAAAATCACAAGCATTCCTATACACCAATATCAGACAAACAGAGAGCCAAATCATGAGTGAACTCCTATTCACAATTACTACAAGGAGAATTAAGTGCCTAAGAATACAACTTACAAGGGATGTGAAGGACCTCTTCAAAAAGAACTACAAACAACTGCTCAAAGAAATAAGAGAGGACACAAACAAATGGAAAAACATTCCACGCTCATGGATAGGAAGAATCAATGTCATGAAAATGGCCATACTGCCCAAAGTAACTTGTAGATTCAATGGTATCCCCATCAAGCTACCATTGACTTTCTTCACAGAATTACAAAAAAACTACTTTAAATTTCATACAGAACCAAAATAGAACCCATATAGCCAAGACAATCCTAAGCAAAAAGAACAAAGCTGGAGGCATCCTGCTATCTAACTTCAAACTATACTAAAAGTCTACAGTAACCAAAACAATATGGTACTGGTATCAAAACAGATACATGACCAATAGAACAGAACAGAGGCCTCTGAAAGAATGCCACACATCTACAACCATCTCATCTTTGACAAACTTGACAAAAGCAAGCAATGGGGAAAGGATTTCCTATTTAATAAATGGTGTTGGGAAAACTGGCTAGCCATATGCAGAAAACTGAAAAACCCATTCCTCACACCTTATACAAAAATTAACTCAAGATACATTAAAAGACTTAAACATAAGACTTAAAACCATAAAAACTGTAGAAGAAAACCTAGGTAATACCATTCAGGACATAGGCATGGGTAAAGACTTCATGACTAGAACACCAAAAGCAATGGCAACAAAAGCCAGAATTGACACATAGGATCTAACTAAACTAAGGAGCTTCTGCATAGAAAAAGAAACTATCATCAGAGTGAACAGACACCCTACAGAATGGGAGAAAATTTTTACAATCTATCAAGCTGACAAAGGGCTAATATCCAGAAGCTACAAAGAACTTAAACAAATTTACAAGAAGAAAACAAACAACCCAATCAAAACAAGGGCAAAAGATATGAACAGACACTTCTCAAAAGAATACATTTATGCAGCCAACAAACGTGAAAAAAAAAGCTCATCATCACTGGTCATTACAGAAATGCAAATCAAAACTACAGTGAGATGCTATCTCACGCCAGTTAGAATGGCAATCATTTAAAAGTCAGGAAGCAACAGATGCTGGAGAGGATATGAAGAAATAAAAACACTTTTACACAGTTGGTGGGAGTGTAAATTAGTTCAACCATTGTGAAAGACAATGTGGCAATTCCTCAAGGATCTAGAACCAGAAATACCATTTGACCCAGCAATCCCATTACTGAGTATATACCCAAAGGGTTACAAATCATTCTACTATAAAGACGCATACACACATATGTTTACTGTAGGACTATTCACAATAGCAAAGACTTGGAACCAACCCAAATGCCCATCAATGATAGACTGGATAAAGAAAATGTGGAACATATACACCATGGAATACTGTGCAGCCATAAAAAAGGATGAATTTATGTCCTTTGCAGGGACATGGATGAAGCTGGAAACCATCATTTTCAGCAAACTAACACAGGAAGGGAAAACCAAACACCACATGTTCTCACTCGTAAGTGGGAGTTGAACAATGAGAACACATGGATACAGGGAGGGGAACATCACACACTGGGGCCCTTTGGGGGGTAGGGGACAAGGGGACAGATAGCATTAAGAGGAATACCTAATGTAGATGAAGGATTGCTGGGTGCAGCAAACCACCATGACATGTGTATATCTATGTAACAAAGCTGCATGTTCTGCACATATATCCCAGAACTTAAAGTATAATTTTAAAAAATTAGCCAAGTGTGGTGGTGTATGCCAGCAGTCCCAGCTATTTAGGAGGCTGAGGTAGGAGGATCACTTGAATTCAAGAGGTTGAGGTTACAGTGAGCCATGTTTGCACCACTGCACTCCAGCCTGGATTACAGAGTGAGATCTTATCTCAAAAATAAATTAAATAAAAATAATTGAATTAAAATACGAAAAAACATAAACTTTATTTGTCAACATAAGTTTCATACACTTTTGTAAGTGATAATACCAGCCATTTAGTCCATCTCAAAAGAACTGAGGGTCCTGGGTAACATCATTGGAGTTTTTGTTACATTATTAACTGGAGAAAAATGGCTGCCTTTTAAAGATTTGTAAATAAAACGAAGTCCAAAGGAGCCAAATGTGGACTATAAGGTGAATGCCTAATGATTTCCCATTGAAGTTATGGTCAAATTGTGTTTCTTAAATGAGAGGAGTAAGTAGGAGCATTGTTGTGGTGGGCAAGGACTCTACAGTCAAACTTTCCAGGCATTTTTCTGCTAAAGCTTTGGCCAAGTTTCTCAAAACCTTCTCAAAATTAGCAGATGTTATTATTATTATTTTTTTTTGGCACTTTAGTAAGTCAACAGGAAAAATGCCTTGAACATTCAAAAATTTTTTGCCGTGACCTTTAATCTTGACTGGTCCATTTTTGCTTTGACCGAACTGCTTAGTAGCCATTGCTTTGATTGTGCTTTGTCTTCAGGATTATACTGGTAAAGCCATGTTCCACCTCCTGTTACAATTCCTTAAATAAATACTTCAAGATCTTGATTCTGCTTGTTTAAAATTTCCTTTGAAAGCTCTACTCTTGTCTGCAGCTAATCTGGATGCAATGATTTTGGCACTCATCAAGTGGAAGTATGGCTCAACTTTAATTTTTCAGTCAGAATTCTCTAAACTGAACGAGTTGAGATGTCCATAGTGTTGGCTGTTGTTTTTGCTGTTAATTGCTGGCTCTCTCCACCTAAGTCAGAAACAGATCTTTTCTTTGTGAGTTGATGTGGATTGTCTGCCATTGTGCACTTTATGTTCAACATCATCTCGTTGCTTCTTAAAAAAAGTTACTCATTTGTAATCTGCTGATTTCTTTGGAAGAACATTTCCATAAACTTTTTGTAAAGAATCAGTAACTTAACTATTCTTCCACCCAAGCTTCACCATAAATTTGATGTTTGTTCTTGCTTCAATTTTAGCAGACTTCATGTTTCTCTGATAGAGGCTCTTTTAAAACTGTTATCTTATCCTTCTTAGTGCCTAAAATTAGATTATGTTTAGATACACTACAACAAGTTAGTATGAGTTTATTTAGTTGCAAAAAAGTAAAATCTGTGCATTGTTTTTTCATAATATTCATTTTCCATGAACTATCTGAAGACCTTTCATATATAGCAGAAAGCTTAAAAAGTATTTGCAGAACAAATAAATGAATAGTAATTTGAAATCTGGTAATGTGCCAGGATCTTTCTGTGTTTAAAACTTTCCTGACACTCCTATAACAATCAATGTCCCTTACTCAGTTGCTTTTCTCAAAATATCTTTATCTGCTTGAAGAGATGTATATTTGAAGTCCGTAAGACTGGATAAATTCCATGTGATTCTCCTCCTCATCCACTGCCCCAGCACATCATAAAAAAGTGGGACATTTTCTAAAAGTAGAAACCAAGTGTTACTCAAATAAATGTATCATCCAGAAAGCATATTCTTATAGTTTTTATCCATAAGAAAATGTATAGTCACTGGCTTAAACAAGTCCTCCAAACCAAAGCACCATGAGGCAACAGTTTGTTACCAAGAGTTGCCAACTACCAACTTTTCAAGACCAAAGATAAGACATGCTAAAGGTCAGTTCTGGGTGGGGAACTCCAGTTTCCTGAGGATTTCCATAATCAAATATAGGAAGGCAGTTGGCTTTTCACATCCTACTCTTTGGAAGAGCCAAGAAACTCCATGAACAGGTGTGAACAATTCCTGTTTTCTGATTCTCCTTTCCCACCAAAGATTCCTAACTTTCAACACAGTTGCTGAAGCTTAGGTGAGTTCCAGTGTTTAACAGTTAACTAAAGATAATCTCACTATTTGCCATAAATTACATCTTTTAAAAAAAGATTCTAGAAAATTGTCAAGACTTTTTTTCTGATTTCTTAAAACTATATATCTCTTAATCAAGAAAAGGAACAGTTACATTTTGCCTATAGTGACATTTTAAATTAATTAATTTTACTTTACTGTATTTATATTAAAAAGTAATTTTAAGTGCTTGTGAATTTGTTTGCATCAATTATCAGGCTACCAACAGTGGTTAAATCTATAAAATGCACTGCTAAAGTAGTATCATATGCAGTTTGTCAATTTTACAATTTAGAATTTATAATCAAATGTGCAATAACTTGTCATTCAAAGGATGAGTTTTTAATGAATAAATTAATTTTGTTCATAGGCAAAAATAGAATTTGAACTGGGTACAGTAGCTTATGCCTGTAATCACAGCTATTCAGGAGGCTGAGACAGGAGGATCCCTTGAACCCATGAGTTTGAGGCTGCAGTAAGCCATGATCAATCACACCACTGCATTCCAGCCTGGGGGACAGAGTGAGACCCTGTCATTTAAAAAAAAAAGAATTTGTCTATTAAACAATTTATCTTTTGAATTATAACTACTGTCATGGAATTTAGAGATTAGGAAAGGAAGGGATAGTTTTGTACTGTACTATCTTAGCTAAGATGAAATCATGTTTCTTTCACGTATAATTTTGGTTTCATGTTGATCACAAGGTACATCAGTTTGAGATTTGGAAAGTAAAGGGAAGAGACGCAATAGCTCTGAAAGTGAGTGCTGGGTACCAGGGGCTGCTGCAGCTCATACACATCATCACTGATCTGCTGGCTCACCTCGCTGGTAGTGGGGCAGCCGGCCAGCATCCCCTCCAGTTCCTGCCTGATCTCCTCCTTCAGCTTCTCTTAGTCTCAGGCTAGACATATGTGCATTTTCATGAAGAAAATCTGATTCTTCTGCAGATTTTCCCCATCATCAAGGTTGCGGGTAGTGAGAGATGGCTGTGGGTTTCAGTCTGTCCTCCTGGGTTCCTGCTTGCCCTTGGTCCCTCAACTTTATGCCCAAATTTCTTCCCAACTGCCAGTTATGCTGACCCATGGAGACCTCAGGCTCACCACCAGAGGCAAGGCAACAGCCTTCCATAGATTTCTTCACCAGCATGCACAGTTGTATAAGGTTTAATCCCTATAATAAATCTCTAGATATATATCAAGAGAGTAGGGTAGTTCTACCTTCCTGATCAAATCTGATACGAGGAGATAGGCATTGGAATCATACAGTGGAATACCAAGGAATCATACAGTGTACTATGCAATTACCAATTTTATTAAGGGATTTGAAGAAAGAGTATAAGCTGATATGAGATAATCTAGATATAGTGCTTCAATTTAGATTTAGAAAGAGGAGTCAGGGAAGACCTCTTTGAAGGAGTAATATTTTAGCTGAGTTTGAGTAGACATTAACTAAATCAAGAGTTAGATAAGAGGAACAGCGTGTACAAGAGCTCTGAGGTCTGCCCCTTTGGGGGAAGTAAGAATATCACAGTAGCCAGGGTAAGGAGAAGAAGGCAGTATATAGTAAAGAAGGCCCAGGCCATTGGGTTCCTGCAGTTCAAGGTCTTGAGGCTTCAGTCAAGGGAGATTTGACAGGAACAGGTTTCTGTCTTTAAAATATGACTCTGCCTGCTATATAGAGAAAATGATCACATTTAAGACCATTGAGAATTAAGCATTTTCTATAATGAAAAAGAAGATTCATTGAGAATTAATGAATTTTCTATAAAATTCAGCATTTCTCTGTCTCTTGAAATAAAATTTACATACATGTCAAAAACTCACAACATGAAGGAAAATAATGACCTAGCCCCAGAGTACTTAAAAAAGTCTGATCACCAAATGTGTGGCTTAGCTGTTATTCTTGATGAATTATATTATCATATTACAGATGCCTTTCACCTTCACACTTCTGGGAAGGTCTGAGACTTTGAAACAAGGAAGGCAAACTACAATTTCAAGATTATGACTACACCAATGAATTAAAAATAGAAGGTTATTTGAAACCATGTTAAAAAAAAGAAACATGGGACTCTCATTCTAACAGACTTCTTCTCAAATATCACTGGATCTCTTTCCCTCAGATCTTGAGTTAGCCACATGCTTATTATTGTGCCTGCAAAAAAAAAAAAGAAATCTCATTCTCACAATGTGGATACTTTTCATCACCTCTATGGCACTTCAGATTTTTCTTATACATTTTTATTCCTTATCAGAAAGAAGGTTGGGGGCCATAATTCATCCGTTATCAAGTTTGAAAACTATATTACAAATTTACTCTTTTCTAGTTTAAGTGGCCAAAAACTGAGTCACATACAGAAACATTAACAAGAGTGGTGATGATAATGATGATGATGATAATAATAACAATGGAATCTGGAATTGGTACAAGAAGACTGACTTAAGGACAAGTTTTAAAAGTGGAAAGGCTTAAAGATAACACAATTATGAGTTTATATTGTTTGCTTTTCCCAAGGGATGAAAACTCTGATAATAAAGAAGTCTGATAAGGACTGAAAAATAAAGAGATAAGAAGCAGGAGGTTATTACAATGGGACAAATGAATAAAAGGGGTGGGTGTGGCAGTGGGAACAAAAAGGAGAGAAAATATGAGTCTTTTAATAAGTAAAGGTAAAACTTGGGACAAGATGGCAATCTAGACACAGCCAGGAAGAACTTCTCCTACTAAGAGATACCAGAATATCAGGTAGACTGACATACTCCAAATAGATCTTCAGAGACAATGTACTAAGAGTGGATACAGACATGATGCATACACCGAAGCGGGAGGAAGTTGGAAATTCTGCATGGGGTTGCTGAGCACCAGAACTTGTTCCTAACACTGAATGGCTCCCAAAGAAAAGGCAAGTGAAATAAAAGTAGAGCATCCCACTGACACCACAGACCTCCAGGATCCTAGCTTCAGGAAATCCCATGATTCCAATGGACATCTGAGTTGGCAGGGGACACTTCCTGGAGAGTAGGCAGAGACTGATCTTGAATCTACGTGGAGCCCAGGTGGTTGAGTGCAGGGACAGCTGCAGCAGAACATAGCCATAAATGCCCATCCTCCAAGGTTCTCCAAACTCCTCTATGTGGCCTTGTCCTTTATTATGTGCTGGGCCTGGAGAGAGCAGGGCTGTCTTTCCTGCGGGAATGTGCCAAGTCTGATCTGCTGATCTGCATGCCCCCTGTCTGCTGGCCCCTCTCAGCGTGCCTGCCTGGCCGTGCTAGCTCACAGCACAGATTCAGTCATCTTGCTGAGCACTGTTGCCAGCAGCCCCTGCTGCCTAACCAGAGCACTTTTGCTGACAACCCCCTGCCAGACCATGTTCACTCATGACCCCCACTCTGCCCCACTGGAGTGCATTTGACTGCAGTCCCCAACAGATCACTGTTGCCAGCAGTCTGGGAATACCTTGGTCCACCCCAGCACAGCTAGTGCTTGACCTTAAGGGCCCAAAAGACTAAGTCATAGGCTCAGTCCCAGCCCCCTTGTGTTAAAGCACATAGACAAGGAATGCAAAGCTGAGCTTTGGGCCTCTAAAGGCATCCAGAAATAAAGCCTTTTAACTATCCCTGACTTGTACCACAGTCAAACCCTCAAGGACAATAAAGATCCCAAAAAATAGAAGACACCATCCAAAGGACAGAAACTTCAAAGGATAAAGGAACATCAGCCCTCACAGAGTAGGAACCAGTGTGAGAACTCCAGCAACTCTAAAAGCCAGATTTTATTCTTACATCCAAATGATCACACTAGTTCCCCAGCAATGGTTCTTAAGCAGATTAAAATGTCAGACGTAGAATTCAGAATCTGGATGGCAAGGAAGCCTATTGAGATACAAGATAAGGTTGAAACCCAATCCAAGGAAAACAGTAAATGATCCAAGAGCTGAAAGACAACATAGCCATTTTAAGAAAGAACCAAACTGAACTTCTGGACGTGAAAACTGCACTGTAGGAATTTTATAATACAACTGGAAGCATTAGCAACAGAATATACCAAGCAGAGGAAGGAATCTCAGAGCTTAAAGACTGCTTCTTTGAAGCAACTTAGGCAGACAAAAATAAAGAAAAATAATTTTTAAAAATGAACAAAACCTCTGAGAAATATGGGATCATGTAGAGACCAAACCTATGACTCATTGGCATTCCTGAAAAAGAAGGAGATCAAGCCACTTGGTAAACATCTTAGAGAATATAGTCCACAAAATTTTTCCCAATCTTGCTAGAGAAGTCAACATGCAAATCCAGGAAACTGAGAGAACCCCTGTGAGATACTATACAGGATGACCATCCCCAAGACGCATAGTCATCAGATTCTCTAAGGTTAACATGAAAGAAAATAATCTTCAAGGCAGTTAGAAAAGGCAGGTCACTTAAGGGAACTCTGTCAGGCCAACAGTGAAGCTTTCAGCAGAAACCTTACAATCCAGAAGAGATTGGGTGCCTATTTTCAGCATTATTAATGAAAAGAAATCCTAACCAAGAATTGCATATCCCACCAAACTAACCTTTATAAGTGAAGAAGTAAAAGCCTTTTCAGACAAGCAAATGCTATGGGAATTCATTATCACTAGATGTGCCTTAGAAGAAGTCCTAAAGGAAATGTTAAATATGGAAATGAAAGAATGATACCTGCTACCATAAAAACACACCTAAGTACATAGCCCATTGTTACTGCAAAGCAATTACACAATCAAGTCTACATAACAACCAGCTAACAGCACAATGACAGGATCAAATCCTCACATATCAATATTGACCTTGAATGTAAATGGGCTACATGCCCTACTTAAAAAGCATAGAGTGGCAAGTTGGAGAAAAAAGCAAGACCCAACTGTCTGCTGTCTTCAAGAGATCCATCTAATATGTAACAACACCCATAGGCTCAAAGTAAAGCAATGGAGAAAGATGCATCAGGCAAATGGATAACAAAAAGGAGCAGGAGTTGCCATTGTTATATCAGATAAAACAGAGTTTAAACCAACAATGGTCAGGGAAAAAAAGGCATTATATAATTACAAAATGTTCAACAAGAAGACTTAACTAGTCTAAATATATATGCATCCAACATTGGAATACCCAGATTTATAAAACAAGGTCATAGAGCTCTACTAAGAGATTTAGATAACTGTACAAAAACAGTGGGAGACTTCAATATCCCACTGATAGTATTAAATCACTGAGGACAACTGAGTATCTAACAAGGATACTCTGGACTTAAACTTGACACTTGACCAATTGGACATAATAAACATGTACAGAACACCCAACAACAGAATAAACATTTTTCTTATCTGCACATGGCACATGCTCTAAGACTGACCACATGCTCAGTCCTAAAGTAGGTCTCAACAAATTTTTAAAAATTGAAGTCATACCAGCCACTTTCTGGAAACACAGTTGAATAAAAATAGAAATCAACACCAAGAAGATCTCTCAAAACCATAAAATTACATGGAAGTTAAACAACCTGCTTCTCAATGACTTTTGGGTAAAGAACAAATTAAGGCAGAAATAAAAAAATTCTTTAAAACTAATGAAAATGGAAATAGAACATATTGGAACTTTTGGGACATGGCTAAAGCAATGTTAATTGGAAAATTTATAGCACTAAACACCTACATCAAGAATTTAGAAAGATCTCAAATTAACAAACTAACATTACACCTAGAGGAACTAGAAAAAAAAAAACAAGAGAAAACCAACCACAAAGGTAGCAGAAGAAAAGAAATAACCAAAATTGGGGCTGAAATGAATGAAATAACGTATAAAAGATCAACAAAACCAAAAGTTTGTTCTTCAAAATAATAAACAGTATTTGTAGACAGCTAGCTAGATTAATAAAGAAAAAAGAGAGGATCTGAATAAACACAATTAGAAATGACTAAGGTGACATTGCAACTGACCCCATAGAAATAGAAAATATCCTCAAAAACTGTTACAAACATCTATATGCGTATAAACTAGAAACCTAGAGGAAACTGATAAATTTCTCTAAACAGCTTCCCAAGATTGATCCAGGAAGAAACAGAAATCCTCAACAGATCAATAATGTGCTCCAAAATTGAATCAGTAATAAAAGGGCTACCAACCAAACAAAACATAACAAAAAACCTGGGACCAGATTAATTCACAGCCAAATTCTACCACATGTACAAAGATCTAGTACCAATCCTACTGAAATTATTCCAAAATATCAAGGAGGAAGGACTCCTCCATAACTAATTCCATGAATCAAGCATCATTCTAACACCAAAACCTGGCCAAAACACAAGCAATAAAGAAAACCTCAGGCCAATATCCCTGATGAACATAGGTGCAAAAATCATTAACAAGATATGGGCAAACCAAATCCAGCAGCACATTCACCATGATCAAGTAGGCTTTATTCCTGGGATGCCAGGTTGGTTCAACATATGCAAATTAATAAATGTGATTCACCACATATACAGAATTAAAACCATCTGATCCTCTCAATAGACACAGAAAATACTTTCGATAAAATTCAACATTACTTCATGTTAAAAGCCCTCAACAAATTAAGCATCAAAGGAATATACCTCAAAATAATAAAAGCATTCATGACAAACCCACAGCTAACATCATACTGAATTGGCAAAAGCTGGAAGCATTCCCCTTGAGAAATGGAACAAGACAAGGGTGCTCACTCTCACCATTCCAATTCAGCATAGTATTGGAAGTCCTAGCCAGAGCAATCAGGCAATTGAAAGAAATTAAAGTCATCTAAATAGGAAGAGAGGAAGTCAAACTCTCTTAACAGATGATGATTCTATACCTAGAAAATCTCATAGACTCTTCCAAAAGGCTCCTAGAACTGATAAACAACTTTGATAACATTCAGGATTCAATTTCTATGTACAAAAATCAGGAGCATTTCTTTTTTTTTTGAGATGGAGTCTCTCACTGTCACCCAGGCTGTACTTAGTGGTGTGATCTCAGCTCACTGCAATCTCCGCCTCCTGGGTTCAAGCAATTCTCCTGCTTCAGCCTCCCGAGTAGCTGGGACTACAGGCATGTGCCACCACGCCCAGCTAATTGTTTTGCATTTTTAGTAGAGACAAGGTTTCACCATGTTGGCCAGGATGGTCTCGATCTCCTGACCTCGTGATCCACCCACCTTGGCCTCCCAAAGTGCTGGGATTACAGACGTGAGCCACAACACCCAGCCCAAAAATCAGGAGCATTTCTATACACCAATAATATCAAAGCTGAGAACCAAATTGAGAATGCATCCCAATTACAGTAGCCACAAAAAGAAAAAAAATACCTAAGGATAGATTTAATCAAGGAGGTGAAAGATCTCTACAATAAGAATTACATAGCACTGCTTAAAGAAATCAGCGATGACACAAATAAAAAAATCATTCCATGTTCATGGATAGGAAAAATCAATATTGTTGAAATAAACATACTGCTCAAAGAAATCTACAGATTTAATGCTATTCCTAACAAACTACCAATGTCATTTTTCACAGATTTAGGAAAAAATTATTCTAAAATTCATATAGAACCAAAAAAGAGCCTGAATCTCCAAAGCAATCCTAAGCAAAATGAACAAAGCCAGAGGCATACTATCTTAGAATTATACAGCCATCAAAACAGCAGCATACTGGTACAAAGTCTGAAACACATGCCAATGGAATAGAACAGAGAACGTGGAAATAAAGTCACACACGTATAACCACCTGATCTTTGACAAAGTTGACAATAACACTGGAGAAAGGATTCCCTAGTCAATAAATGGTGCTGGGATAACTGGCTAGCCATATGCAGAAGATTGAAACTGGACCCATTATTTTTATCACATATAAAATCACATATAAAATATCACATTATTTTTATCACATATAAAAATTAACTCAAGATGGATTAAAGATTCAAATGGAAGACATTTTAAACTATAAAATCCCTAGAAGAAAACCAAGGAAATACTATCTAGACATAGGTCCTGGCAAATATTTCATGATCAAGACGCCAAAAGCAATTGTAACAAAAACAAAAATTGACAAGGAGGCCCTAATTAAACTAAAGAACTTTGGCACAGCAAAAGAAACTATCAACAGAGTTAACAGGCAACCTACAGAATGGGAGAAAATAGCCACAAACTATGCACCTGACAAAGGTCAAATATCCAGAATCTATAAGGAACTTAAACAATTCAACAAACAAAAAAGCAAATAATCCAATTTTAAAATGGGAAAAGGACATGAACAGTCACTTCTCAAAAGACATAAATGCAGCTAAATACATATGAAAAAATACTCATTACCACTAATCATTAGAGAAATGCAAATCAAAACCACAATGAGATATCATCTCAGATGAGTCAATGGTTATGATTAAAAAGTTGGCAAACAGATGTTGGCAATGTTGTGGAGAAAAGGAACACTTACACATTATTGGTGAGAAAGTAAACTTGTTCAGGTACTACGGAAAGCAGTATGGAGATTACTCAAATAACTTAACAACTACCATTTGACCCAGCAATCCCACTACTGGGTATATACCCAAGGGAATATAAATTGTTCTACTAAAAAGGCACATGCACCCATATATTCACTGCAGCACTATTCACAATAGCAAAGACATGGAATCAGCCTAGATGCCCATCAACAGTGGACCAGATAGAGAATATGTGATACGTATACACAATGGAATACTATGCAAATATAAAAACAAAATCATGCCCTTTACAACAACATGGATGCAGCTGGAGGCCATTATCTTAAACAAACTAACACAGGAAGAAAAAACCAAATACTATATGTTCTCACTTATAAACAGAAGGTGCACAATGAATACACACAGACACAAAGATGAGAACAATAGACACTGGGGACTACTTGAGGAGAAGAGTAGAAGGGCATGGGTTGAAAAACTACCTCTTGGTTACTCTGTTCTCTACTTGGGTGACAGGATCATTCATACACCAAACCTCACTGACATGCAATCTACATGTAACAAACCTGCACATGTAACCCTTGACCCTAAAATAAAAGTTGAGAGAAAAAAAAAAAAGAAGTAAAGGCAATATGACTTGGAGTCTGACAGAACACGAGCAGTATAGGAGGAGTATGTCTCAGGGATGATGATAAGGGTGAAACTGAGGAGAATGGAAGAGATGTTTTTTATTTCAAAACAGTTACAAATGTAGTATTATTAATAAAGAAGGTGCTATATCCAAGTGTTTTCTGGAGGTCAACAGAAGAATGGAGACTCCTTTAAGGCACATATACACCATGGAATATTATGCAACCACCAAAAACGATGAGTTCGCATCCTTTGTAGGGACATGGATGAACCTGGAAACCATCATTCTCAGCAAACTGACACAAGAACAGAAAATCAAACACCGCATATTCTCACTCATAGCCGGGTGTTGAACAATGAGAACACATGGACACAGGGAGGGGA
Source organism: Alouatta palliata (assembly GCA_004027835.1). Classification (NCBI taxonomy): domain Eukaryota; kingdom Metazoa; phylum Chordata; class Mammalia; order Primates; family Atelidae; genus Alouatta; species Alouatta palliata. The sequence continues at coordinate 189 of PVKV010027936.1, read as the reverse complement.
GCATCTCACACTGGGGTCTGTAGGGGGGAAAAAGGGGAGGGACAGCGGGGGGTGGGGAGTTGGGGAGGGATAGAATGGGAAGAAATGCCAGATATAGGTGATGGGGAGGAAGGCAGCAAATCACACTGCCATGTGTGTACCTATGTAACAATCTTGCATGTTCTTCACATGTACCCCCAAACCTAAAAT
>PVKV010027935.1:0-15954 GCA_004027835.1 Alouatta palliata | reverse complement strand
CAGGCGTGAGCCACCGCGCCCAACCTCACCACAGCTTTCCAAAGCCACACTCTTGGAGGGTGATCACACAGCTTACCTCAGAGGGCTGCCATCAGGATGGGTTGCATGAGATAAGTGCCTCTAAAAGGCTGAGCATGGTGCCTGCCTGGCACACAATGTATCATCATCTTTGCTGTCACCAGCACTTCCCCAGCTTAATGTTTCACAAACACTTTTTTCTTTTTTGAGTGGAGTTTTACTCTTTTTGCCCAGGCTAGAGTGCAATGACATGATCTCAGCTCACTGCAACCTCCGCCTCCTGGGTTTAAGAGATTCTCCTGCCTCAGCCTTCTGAGTAGCTGGGATTACAGCCATGCACCACCACTGCCAGCTAATTTTGTATTTTTAGTAGAGATGAGGTTTCACCATGTTGCCATGTTGGCCAAGCTGGTCTTGAACTTCTGACCTTGGGTAATCTGGCCAATTTGGCCTCCCAAAGTGCTGGAATTACAAGTGTGAGCCACAGTGCCCGGCCAATTTTTTTTTTTTTTTTTTGGGACAGAGTGTCACCTTGTTGCCCAGGCTAGAGTGTAGTGGCACAATCTCAGCTCATTGCAACCTGTGCCTCCTGGGTTTGAGTGATTCTCCTGCCTTACCTTCCCGAATATAGCTGGGATTAACAGGCATCTGCCACAAAACCTGGCTAAATTTTTTGTATATTTAGTAGAGACAGTGTTTCACCATGTTGGCCAGGCTGCTCTTGAACTCCCGAGCTCAGATGATCTACCCACCTCAGCCTCCCAAAGTGCTGGGATTACAAGCGTGAGCCACCTTGCCTGGCCCACAAACGCTCTTGAAGCCTCTGGCCCTTGTTCTGTATGCCAGTTCTCATGTCGTCAGAATTGCCACTATCTTTTGTTTTTGTTTTTTTTGAGATGGAGTCTAGCTCTATTGCCCAGGCTGGAGTACAGTGGCACAATCTCAGCTCACTGCAACCTTCACCTCCTGGGTTCAAGTGATTCTCCTGCCTCAGCCTCCCAAGTAGCTGGGATTACAGGCACCCAACACCACGCCCAGCTAATTTTTGTATTTTTAATAGGGATGGGATTTCACTGTGTTGGCCACGATGGTCTTGAACTCCTGACCTTGTGATCCGCCCACCTTGGCCTCCCAAAGTGCTGGGATTACAAGCGTGAGCCCCTGCGCCCAGCTGCCACTATCATTTTATGGGCTGCATTTTAAAATTCAAACTCACGAAAATATTATGAGGAATTATCTCTGTGCTTTGTCCTGCCTTTCCTTTCCATTTCCCTGGCCAAGAGTAATGTCACTTTTGAATAAAATGAATAAATAGAATTCTTTGTGTAAAACAACTAGGGAAAACCCAGGGATAGAGAACAGGAAGGCTGGTTTATATGCCAATAACTCATCTGTAAGTTCATGTAAATGTAATTCTGTGCATTATAGCCAATGCACCTAAAGTCAATTCTCAATGTCTAAGGATGAGCAAATGTATGACTCTTCATTGTGTAGAGGGGTGTAGAACTTAGCTTGCCATATCCTGGGCACATTTCCAGTAGTCATTTAGTTAGTACCAGTGATTGCCACTCAAGTGTCCTGTAAGGAGCACCATGGGAAATAAGAACAGCTGCTTGGCATTCTGGGTAGAGAGCCTGAGCGAAACTCTAAAGCTCTCTTTATAAAGGGAGGTCATGTGATGGCCAGAAATTGCTCTTGCTTCATGGTGCACTTGGTAGGGAGTCAGGTGTGGTGTGCTTGGTTTCACCTCATCCTGTCTTCTTTTCTGCCTTCAGACTTGCAATGCTTCTTTTGCCACGCGAGACCGTCTGCGCTCCCACCTGGCCTGTCATGAAGACAAGGTGCCCTGCCAGGTGTGTGGGAAGTACTTGCGGGCAGCATACATGGCAGATCACCTGAAGAAGCACAGTGAGGGGCCCAGCAACTTCTGCAGTATCTGTAACCGAGGTAATCTGCCCACTGTTTCCTCACTTCCAGAGGATGGGCCTGAGCGTGTATGGGAGGCCCAGGGGTGTCTTGATGACCCTGCCTCAGACTCCACACAGCCCTCCCCTTCCCACTGAATTATAAACACCTTCATCACTCAGCTAGCTGTTTGCTACCCCTTCCTTCCCAAGCTTGGAGTGCTTAGAATGGGAGGTCCCAGGAGACCAGCAGGTTGGAATGGAAGGAGAGAGGTTCTTCCCAAGCTTGGGCCCATAACTCCCACTTGCTACTCAGGTGGCAGGATAGATGCATTTAGCAGACACCACTGAACTACAGAGGTTGGTCGGGGAGTTAATAGGTCCCAAAGTGGGAGAAAAAGAGGTTGGTCCGGGTTGAGAGCTTTTGTTGCTGGTTGATTTACTGGCATATGAAATTCAGCAGCCAGGGAAGGAGGCTGAGTCTGGAGATCAAGGAGCAGTCATTTGCTAGCACAGGTGGTCAGAAGAGAGCCCAAACTCAGGTAGATTGTGGCCTTGATGAGAGAGGAAAGTGGAAGGTACTCTGAACAGGGCAGTGTGCTTGAGGACAAGGTGGGCCTAGGTAGTGTCTGTGTGGCAGTGGTGTTGTGCTGGGTGAAGTCAAGCCTGTCCCCAAGGTTCTGCCGGGTCTAGTTGGCTGTTGGAAGTGCTAGATGTTTGTGTTTGGCAAGCACAGCATCAGTGGAAGCTTGCGCTGTGTCTGTGCTAAAGGAGGTCGGAGCAGCTGTCTGTGAACATGATGATGCTTCTGCATGGTGTGCATTGCTTTGACCAGGTGGGGAGGTTGCTGGGATGTCCTTATCTCCTGGGGCATTTTTGTTTATCCCAATGCTTCTGAGAGCCTGGGGTATGGCTTAGTGGGTTGAGCACTGAACCAGGAATCAAGACACCCAGGGTTTTGTCTCAGCCTCTCACTAGGTGGCCTTGAGTTCTCCCATTCCCTCTCTAAGCTTCAGTTTCCTTATCTCTCAAATGGGGTTAAGAATACCCCCCTTTCCCACCTCACAGGGTTATTATGAGGATCCCAAGAGACAAGGTAGGTGAAAGGAACTGCACACTTCGGAGGCCCTATCCTTGCACTTTGTAACAATGTTGGGAAAGACATGCTTGTTGACACTCTGGGTTGGACCAGGCACAACACTCCTGCAGGCCTTGGTGGAATCGTTGGGTGCCCATGCTGTGTTCATGTGCCCTGAGGTCCATGGTGGAAGGAGATTGCTGAGTAGCTGGGTGTTCTTGGTGTCCTGGAACTGGGTCCCTCCTTGCAGCTTCATACCTGGGGTTTGTGCCACCAGGACACCTGCAGGGAGGTATTAGTAAAGGCCTTTTAAGCTGTCTGTTGTTTTCTGACATGTCAGTAGAGCCCATTTCTTACAGGAGCTTCCTCCAGGTTGCAAGTGGTGGGCTTGCACATGTAGGGAGAGTTATCAGGCTGTGGCTGACTCTTGACTGAGGCTGCCCCAGCCCTAGATGTTGTTTCTTGTCTTGCTTCATCCTAACCTGGCTTCCTGACAGCTCCCCTAGATAACTCAAAACTTGCTGGAATAGGGGTTTTGCCATGTTTTCAATGTGGAAGTTCCCAGTCTGAGAACTGGGGTCAGAGACCAGAGGCTGAAAACTGTTGAGTGGAGAAGGGTGCTCACGATAAAACTCAGAAAGCCCAGCCCAGATGGTGGAGTAGGGCAGGAACTGGACAGGAGACCCAGGGCCACAGCCCTTGGGAGCCCAGCTCAGGAGGAAAGAACTGAGAGCAGCAGGGACAGTGGGAAAGTTGGCCCAGTTAGGAGGCAGCTGATGTTGCAAAGCCAACAACTATTGTATGTGAGGATTTCTTTTCTAAGGGTTGGTAAAGAGAACTTGGCCAATAGCCATAAGCTACATGACTGGAATGGAGAATCTGGAAGAGTAAACCAGAGTCTGCTGTTTCTCAGAAAAGCCAAGACTGGATCTGATCACAGGCCAAACATCTTTGGTCCCAGAGCCAGAGTGGGAAATCCCTTTCCTGCAAGAAGACTAAAGAAGGTTCTGGTCCAGCCCATGCTGGGTACTCACAAGGAAGAGAAAACAATTGCAGTTTTTATCAGAAGAGGAGGAGCTGGATTTTACTCCTGGACTCATTCCTTGGGCAGAAATAAGAAGAGACCCCCCCCCAAAAAAAGGAAGAGTATAAAGTTCTTTCTGAGTACCAAAAACATTGAGATTAAGACATTGGAATCAGAATGCAGAGAGCTCTGTGTCCTCCTTTGCCCTGCTGCCACCAAGCCTATACCTGTAAAAGGAGTTGCACGAATAAATGAATGTTCTTATCTCTCAGCATGCGTTCAAACAAAGGCTAAATGTCAGCCAGCTGTTTAGAACAGTTATGGTTGAATCAGGTGAACTTCCAGGTGCCTTCAGATCCTTCAGTCCCAACAATTCTTAGTTGACTTGAGTATCTACCTATAGATGTGTCTTTTTCAGTCTTTGCCACAAAAATGACTCCTGGCTGTGAAGAATGGGGAAGAGGGAAGGCAGCCTGACTCCTGCAGCCTCATACGTGAGTCAGATGCAAGTTGATGAGCGATAGATAACTCTGGCTTTGTCACACAGACATGTCAGGATGTGTATGATACTATTTGTAGAGGAAGATCATTTGCAGTAGAGGGAATATCATGGCTAGAAAAGCTTGTTCCCTCATTTTCGAGTTTAGGAAATCAGTTGAGTTGAACAGTTGAAAAGGAGAAGGCCCTGGCTGGTCACCATGATTTTCTTCCTTTACAATTTCTGTAGCGGGATCTTTGTATATATGCCTATGTGTTGGTATGGGGAAGAGGACTACATTATCAGGAATCTGCCTTTGACAGAGACATTTGGATGCAAACATCATTGATTGAAAGGTAGAGGAAGCCTTCTCCCATCAGAGGTAAGCAAACAAGTGGATGGATGCAGAGAACCTGCCATTCTCCTGATCTCAGATAAAGCTGCGTAGGCCCACTCCAACACAGTGCAGGTGGGGATGGCCTCTTCAGGGTTTGGACAAGGAGAAAGCAGTCCCCAAACCCCTGCATGGATGTGGAATCTGCCAAAAGATGATTTGCTTCTGAAGCACCAAGTGCAGGCACACTAGGCAAGAAAACGCAACTGAGGAGCAGTGGCCTTTTGCTAATAAGCCTGTCATCTCTGGAGTGAAAGGGCCTGTGGCTTATTGGTTGCAGTGGCAGTCACATGTGTGCTCAGCATCTCCATTGCGAGGATGGCTGGATCAAGCTGCCTCTTTGGCTCTTGATTAATCAGTGGTGAATGGGTGGGTAAGTTTAGAATTCCGGCTAAATATGTCTGGCTTCAAAGATGTATTCTGCTCAGAAACTCAGCTTCTGTTTCATCCTAACACTTGGCTGCTGAGTTGCTCTGTGTTTAAATTCTAGGCTTTAAGTGGCAGCTGTGGATCCACTCCTACCACCCCGCCATGTGGTTTTGCTATAGATAGTACAGTCTGCAGCTGGGGTAAAGTCAAGAGGACTCAGCCACGTGTTTCTCAGACTGTTTTTCAGGAAAACTCAGCAAGTTTTTTTTGAGACAGAGTTTCACTATTGTTGCCCAGGATGGAGTGCAATGGTGCGATCTTGGCTCACCGCAACCTCCGCCTCTCGGGTTCAAGTGATTCTCCTGCCTCAGCCTCCTATGTAGCTGGGCTTACAGGCATGTGCCACCACACCCAGCTAATTTTGTATTTTTAGTAGAGACAGGGTTTCTCCACGTTGGTCAGGCTGGTCTCGAACTCCTGACCTCAGGCGATCCACCCACCTAGGCCTCCAAAATGCTAGGATTACAAGCATGAGCCACCGTGCCCAGCTGAACTCAGCAAGTTTTTATTGAGCGTCTGCTGTGTTCTCCTGGTATAGCTCTCCCAGTAAGGAGTAAACATAATAATTCCTGGTACTCTCCCACTCCTTTCTGTCCCCTTTGATTGCAGCAGACCTGCTCTGGTTCATCACGGGGAGAGCTTCATGCTACTTTAGAGGCCTCACAAGGGATTAAAAACCAAAGGAAAAAATTCCCTTCTAAAGTGGTATCATCATATTACCAGAAAGTTCTGATATCTTGTGCTGACTGATGGGAACCAATGTCTCCTGGTTCTGCTTTGTTTTGGGGGGACTCCATAGTATCACCCCAAGGGGCAGGGCTAAGAGCCTCTTTCCCATTAACCTTGTCTCCTCACTCCTGACTACAGCTTCCCTCTTAGGGACATCTACATGGGACACTCTTAGACTAATCTATACCCATGATCAGCCTTAGGCAGACCACTTCAGTCATAGCACAGGACAATTTGCTCTATTGGGCAGGGCAGGACACTAGCATCTGGTCTAGACAGATCTTTGAAGTAGCTGTATTGGGAAAGGAAGGAAAATTGGCCCAATCTCACATTTCCCTTCAGAACCACTAACTGCTGTCAGAGGAGTACTTGTTAAATAAAGTTCCCACAGGCCAGCCCTGTTTTTCCAGCAGCTTCCATTCTAACCTACCATTATGGCAGAAGAATACATGAGTATAAGTGGTGATAATGAAACTTATTGCGAAAGTCCACTGGATGTTTCTAGGGCTCAGGGCTAAGACACAGGAACCAATAACACATTTATGCTGGAGGTTGCAAATTTTTTTTGTGAAAATCAGACCTTGACTATGATCTTGAGCAGTAGGATATAAATAACTCCTACAAGGTTAAGGTTCCAATAATGGAACATGAGACATAAGTGGGTTAAAGCATCTGCCCAGTAGCTAAGGGCCAAATTCTGGTGGCACACAATCCTAGGGTTGGACTCTAGGCTCTACCACTTAGTAGCTATATGTGTGACCAGGTTACTTAACCTCACCAAGCCTCTTATTTCTTCATCTGTGAAATGGGCATAATAGTGATCTGTAGCATATAGAGTGTTGGGCAAATTCTGTAGAATAGTGCATGTGGTGTGCTGGGCCCTGGTGTGCCATCAGCATTTGCTAAAGGTGAACCTTTATTACAGTTTCAGCAGCATTGAAAATGCCATGCCATTTCAGACTTTTTTAAAACAAATCTCGTGCAGACATTACATAGTACTCTTTAGCCTCCGACCCTTTAGCAGTGGATCTCACTGTTATCCTGTGACTCTGTAATTTTAAAAGTGAATGGAAACACCTGATAATGAGTCAACCTGATCTGAAGTGGATTAAAGGGACACTGTCAGGGCACTGGCACCCTAAGTGGGCCTTATACTAAAAAGCTTCAGTTCCTGCTAAAGGCACCTTCTGATCCTTGACCACAGTGGGGTTCGATGGCATACCTCCTTCCTGTGAAATCCAACACAAAATCCTTTTATCGGCCTGCCTGATTCTATATCCTTGGACCACAGTGGGGTTCGATGGCATACCTCCTTCCTGTGAAATCCAACACAAAATCCTTTTATCGGCCTGCCTGATTCTATATCCTTGGACTCCTGGCTGCTGTGGAAATTGGCCCAAGATCTACTCTTCCCAGCCTGAAACATCTCGTGGCTCAAACTGACCGAAGCATATGGGAGGTGGGCTGGAATAGTCCCAAGATGGCTGGATTGTCCTCCCCGCAAAATAAAGACAAAGATCATTCCTGTTTCTTCTCCTGTACGTGAACCTGGTGGATGCTCCAAAATCAAACCAAAACATTACCATGAATAAGAGATGACCGCACCCCTTTGATACAACTCCCTGTTTTTGTCTTTGTTCTTCAAAAGATCTAAACAGTTACTAAATCCTGTTACGCTGAAGGTGGGGAAGTTAGAAAAATAGAACATCTCCTGACAGGTAGAAGATGGGATCCCTGGAGGCGTTCCTTTGGGATTCGTTTTACCTCCATCTCGTTTGTTGTCCAGTTTCCTTTTACAAGGATTAATCAGGCATCCTGCTGGCTAGAATCCTGTGGCTTCCCTGGAGCCTCAAATTCTTGTCTAACCACATTTCTAGTCATGGTTCCTGCAGGAGACATCCACTCAAACCACCTGTTACTGAGGCATCAAGCAAGCCTAGAGGCAGTGGGCCTCTGGCCCTACCAGGAGCAGGATCTCAGGCCATCCCACCAGGCGGCCAGCCTAGGCTTCTCACCGCAGCCTTGCAGAGTGGGCTCTGCAGAGAAGCCAATTTGTGGACAGTGCCACCCTCCATCCTGAGCCACATGGATCATGTGGTTGCAGCCATTTCTGAGCCAAGGAGGGGGCCCCCTCTAGGTGCAGCTGACCTGGGAATGCTAGCCAGAGCGGCCAGAGGAGAGGCATGGGGGAAGGAGAGAGGTATCTCTTGCTGGCCTCGGGATCTCATCTCCTTTTGTCTTGTTTAGGTTTCTCCTCTGCCTCCTACTTAAAGGTCCATGTTAAAACCCACCACGGTGTTCCCCTTCCCCAGGTCTCCAGGCACCAGGAGCCCATCCTGAATGGGGGAGCAGCGTTCCACTGCGCCAGGACCTATGGCAACAAAGGCAAGCGACCCCTTGCTCTGCACTTTGCTTCTCTGCGCAGACTGTGTTGTGGGGGCGCTGGGCTGGGCGTGGGGAGGCGGGAAGGCTGCCGGCTTTCTGGCTGCCTTGAGGAGGTTCAGAGATCTCAGTGGCAGTGGCCTCCAGGACAAAAGTCACAGTGGGTATCCCACTCCAGGGCAGTGAGTAAGGCTTTAGGGCACTGCCAAGATCCAGCCTCCGCCTCCTCTTCCCCAGCCCTCCTCCCTTCCTCCTGGCCAGCCCTCACTGTCTGGAGCCCTGCAGGAATGCCCCAGGCCCTGGGCAGAAGAAGTGCCCTGCATGATGAATCACTCTGGGCCTGTCCACTGCCTGTTGCCCTTTAGGATGGTGTGGAACTGCGGCTGAATGTTTTCTCCTGTTTTGACCCAGTGGGCCGGTGGGAGCCAATGTCTGGCTTCTCTCACAATAGGGGTGATTGGTTGCTATGAGTGGCCCTTTCCGGAGAGCCTCTGGCTGTGGTTGTGAGATGCATGGCAATAATGAGCTATCTGACTCCTCTGACTTGGGAGCTGGTTTGTGGAGAGCTCCCCAGGCCTACCTTCACTTGTTGATTCAGGTCGTTTTGTGGTATGTCACATTGTCGTTGCCTTGGGGATGAGGCCGGGGGCTTGGCAGATGGCAGAAACAGCAGAGATGGCATGCTCCGTGCTCCCATCACAGACCTCCCTTCCCGGCATGGCTCTCTGGACCCAGGCAGGAAGCTGCTGATTGGTGGAGGACTCCAGTGTGGGCCAGGCAAGGCAGAGCGGCCAGGCAAGGCAGAGCAGCCAGGGTTGTCTCTTGGCCCAGCTTGTCTGGGGCGTAGGGTGGGGACACCCAGCCGACTGAGTTGTTCAGAGTTCCTTTCAATCTCTGTGCTTCGGCTGCTTGGCCCTGGAAGGGTTTTGGCAGAAGGAAGGCAGTAAGGGCAGGGCTTGTGTTTGCAGCATTGGGAGAAGGACTGGCTTCTGTCTGAGCCATTGATGGGGTCTGCCCAGATTGAGGCCCTCATGGCTCTGGTTCTGCCTGCCTTGCTGGGGTGTAGCTAGTCTGGTGTAGGAGACAAGGCCGCTGCTACACTGGTTTGGCATCATCAGAATAGCAGTTTACTTCTAGAGGCACCCAAAAGAGTGCCTAGGAGTTGGGGATCTTTGAGTTGTTCTGGGCAGCAGTAGTAGAGGTACCCTCTCTGCATCCCTTCCTTGAAGCAGGCTGAGATGATGGTGAGCAGTATATGTGCAGCTGCGTGAAGAGTTCACAGCAAGGGAGGCTGGTGGCCCTAGGGCCCTGCCATTTTACCCCTGTAGGCACTCCAAGCTCCCAGACTGACCAGCTGACCCTCTGTCGGTTCTGCCAGGGTGGTGGCTAACGGCTGCCCTCCACAGGTCTGTGAGCTGGCCCCTCATGACCCCTCCAGGAGGGGGCATCTCCAGAGCCTGGCCTCATCTCTCTCCTGTATTTTGTTTTTTTGTAGAAGGCCAGAAATGCTCACATCAGGATCCGATTGAGAGTTCTGACTCCTATGGTGACCTCTCAGATGCCAGTGACCTGAAGACGCCGGAGAAGCAGAGTGCCAATGGCTCTTTCTCCTGCGACATGGCAGTCCCCAAAAACAAAATGGAGTCTGATGGGGAGAAGAAGTACCCATGCCCTGAATGTGGGAGCTTCTTCCGCTCTAAGTCCTACTTGAACAAACACATCCAGAAGGTGCATGTCCGGGCTCTTGGGGGCCCCTTGGGGGACCTGGGCCCTGCCCTTGGCTCACCTTTTTCTCCTCAGCAGAACATGTCTCTCCTTGAGTCCTTTGGGTTTCAGATTGTTCAGTCGGCGTTTGCGTCATCTTTAGTAGATCCTGAGGTTGACCAGCAGCCCATGGGACCTGAAGGGAAATGAGGCAGCTGCTCTGTCCCCACGGAAACAGCCATTTGGGGACTGTTGGGAAATGCTGTGAATGCGGAGGGAAGTGATGTCTTTGGGTTCTGTAGCTGAGAGATTTTTATTCATTTTTAACTATCCCCCAACCCTACCCCAACTCCTCCACCACCCATTCTCCCAGTGGTCTTTAGAAATAGATTTTCATCTGATATTCTGCAGAAATATCAATGAGACCCAGTATGGGAAAAGGGCAGAAAACACTACATAGGCCTCCAAGGCAAAACCAGTCCCAGTTTCTCTAATGGGCAGAAGCTAGAATTCCTGGTGCTCAATTCTTAGTGACCCAATCCTATACCCAAATTTACGGTATTCTGGGACCTCAGTGATTTTGGTCCTCTCCCACTTCTCTAATTCCTCATTCTCCCTTCCCATATCCTTCAAAAGAACCACACCAGGGTCTCCACCCACTTAAACAATGCGGATGCCCAACTGTTTTTAAGGAAGCCAGAAGCCTTCAGCATCCATGGACCATGGGGTGAGTGTCCTCTGAGAGCCCCCCTGAGCTCAGCTCTTTGCCTGGAGGGCTCCAGATCTTTCTGAGCCCTGCTTGGAGGCGAGCATTTTCACTGCTAGGACAAGCTCAGCTATTGAGGACACCCCCACCCCAAATTTCAGTTCTTATGTGATTTTAACCATTCAACTTGCTGTTGGGTTTTAATTCTCTAATTATTATTATTATTGTTATTATTTTTTAGGACCAGTTGTAGTGAATTGCTACTGAAAGCTATCCCAGGTGATACAGAGCTCTTTGTAAACCGCAGTCACACATTAGGGTTAGTATTAAACTTTGTTTAGATGTACTATAATTAACTTGGCTAGTTGATTGTTTGAAGTCTATGGAAGAAATAGTTTTATGCAAAAATTTAAAAAATGCCAGTCTGGTCAGGGAAGTAGGGGGTTTCAATGCTGCTGGGAGCCAGGAAGGTAGGAGAGCCAGCAGGCAGGGACAATGTGTACCTCAGCTGTGTCACATGTGAGCAAGCCCAGGTTGACCTTGTGATGTGAATTGATCTGATCAGACTGTATTAAAAATGTTAGTACATTACTCTCCCTGCTCCCTTGAGTCCAGTTTTTCAGCTGTGGGGTCTTTGGGACACAGAGGTGGGCAGTCTATACCCCAGCACTTGGGGTGGGAGTGGGATCCCAGGAGACCCCTTTCCACTTCATTGTATCAGTTCCACTGGGATTGACAGGTGGAGAGTCGCACTGAAGACTCAGAAAGCCAGAATTCACCCATTTTTTTCAACAAATATTCACTGCTTGTCTTCACTGCTTGTATGCCAGGCGTGGTTTCATGCTCTTGGTATATAGTGGTGAATAAGACACTGCTGTGAGGGTTAATGGGAGAGAGAGACAATTTAAATATGAATTCAGATAATGAGAAATGCAAGGAGAAAAGCTGGGCAAGGTGAGGGGACAGTGACAGCAGGAGGGTGAGTAGGGTGGACCAGGGAGGTATGAAGAGGGGTGGGGCTCTGGGAGATAAGACTTGCAGAGGGGATCTGACATAGCCTACCCGCCTATCGTCTGAGGAGGGACGTGAACAGGGACTCCTCATGGCCAAGGGGCTTTAAGAAGCTCAGCAACTTGTCTCCCCCACCATGTTATCCACCTGATGTTTAGTAAAAGGTTGGTGCACGTTAGTGTTGAGTGTGTGAAGAAAAGAAGGAAAGAACAACAAACAGGAAGCAAGAAGCAAGCACGATGGAGAATTAATGGGAGTAAGAATGAGAAACAAGAGGGGACAGGCCAGCCGGGCATGGCGGCTCACGCCTATAATCCCAGCACTTTGGGAGGCTAAAGTGGGTGGATCACTTGAGGTCAGGAGTTTGAGACCGGCCTGACCAACATGGTGAAACCCCATCTCTACTAAAAATACAAAATTAGCTGAGCGTGGTAGTGCACGCCTATAATCCCAGCTACTCGGGAACCTGCCTCCCAGGTTCAAGCAAGAGAATTGCTTGAACCTGGGAGGCAGATGTTGCAATGAGACAAGATCACGCCATTACACTCCAGCCTGGGCAATAAGAGTGAAACTCTGTCTCAAAGAAAGAAAAAAAAGAGGGGACAGGCAGACTTAAGCACCCCTGGGCACCTTGAGAAATCTCAGGCAAGAGAGAAACCCCTAAAAGGATAGAGACAGCATTTAACCTCCAAGCAAGAAGAAAACAAACAACGGTTAAGGAGAGAAAAACAGACCTAGGGAAACAAACAGCACAAAAATTTTTAGACCCACATTGGTATCAGAATTACTTTTTTTTTTTTTGAAATGGAGTTTTGCTTTTGTCACCCAGGCTGGAGTGCAGTAGCATGATCTTGGCTCACTGCAGCTTCCACCTCCTGGGTTCAAGCAAGTCTCCTACCTCAGCCTCCTGAGTAGCTAGGACTGTAGATGTGTGCCACCACGCTCAGCTAATTTTTTGTATTTTTAGTAGAGACAGGGTTTCACTGTGTTAGCCAGGATGGTCTCAATTTCCTAACCTCAAGTGATCTGCCCGCCGCAGCCTCCCAAAGTGTTGGGATTACAGGTTGAGCCACCACTCCCGGCCTAATTTTTGTATTTTTAGTAGAGATGGGGTTGCACCACATTGGCCAGGCTGGTCTTGAACTCCTGACTTCAGGTGGTCTGCCTGCCTCGGCCTCCCAAAGTGTTGGGATTACAGGTGTGAGCCACCGCACCCTGCCTAGAATTACACTGTTCTGGTGTAAAGGTAAAGACTCTCAGCTGAATTAAAAAACAAAACAAAACAAAAAAAAACTCTAAGCCATTTATACAAAATCCTTGGTAAGCTGCTGGGCTTTGTGGACTGCGTGGAATTGAGGCTTTAGGCCATTTGATGTATCGAAGGAAAGCGTGACCCTAGAATGTGGAGACCCTGTGGACATATGGCTTTGTGACCACCACAGAATCTGGTCACACCCACCAAGTGTTAAAAGTAGAGAACCTGGCTTGAACCATGGACTTGACTGGACCAGCCCAAGTTCTTGAACTCATTTTAGTTCTGCTCCCTGGAGACCTGTGAACATGTCCATGGACAGGTAGGGACCATAGGTATTAGAAAGGAGTATCTGTCACATAGGAGGGGAACAACAGAGCAAGTAGGCTGTTGCATGTTCCAAAGCACTGCTCACCTGGCAGCCTGAGCTTTGGGAGGCCAAGGCAGGAGGACTGCTTAAGGCCAGAGGTTTGAGACCAGCCTGGGCCACATAGTGAGACCCTATCTCTACAAAAAATGAAAAACAGCTGGACATGGTGGTGCAAGCTTGTAGTCCTAGCTACTCAGGAGTCTGAGGCAAAAGGATCACTTGAGCCCAGGTGTTCAGTCACAATGAGCTATGATTGCACCACTGCATTCTAGCCTGGGTAAGAGAGTAAGACCCTAACTCTAAAAAAACCAAAACAACAAACAACAAAAAAGAAGAACCTGAGCTTTGGCTGTTCAGCTTCACCATCCACTCCTTGCCAACCTTGGGGAAATCCCTAAATCTCTAAGCCTGTTTCCTCATGAGGTCTTTTGTGCATGTAAATACCTGGTACTATGCTTGGCACAGAGGAGACTCTTCTTACCTTGCCATGTCCCCAGGATAAGGGTCTACGTAGTTCAGGAGGGTCAGAGTAAGTGCCAAAGGAAGGGCCCAGATATCCTGTGTGAGCATGCTCTTCATTCATGCACCCCACTCTCAGCAACCTTGGGCCCCACTGAAGTGAAGGTGGACTTGACCCCGGTAGAGATGCCACACTATGGAATCAGTCCAGCCACTGGCTAAGAGCCTAAGCCAAGAACAGGCCAAGACTAGGGCACTGTGCCCACCTCCCTCTGTCAGTGATTACCCATCCCTGCCTTGTAAAGGTGAGGGACAGCTCGTGGCACCAAGGGATCCCAGCCAATATGACTATGGAGAAATTTGACCACTAACAGCCAAGAGCAGGTGGGACCTGGGGGCCTGGTAGGTTGTCGCTAGTCTCAAGATACACTTTCTGAGAAACTTTTTACAATTCAGCCAGTTCTTCAAAGCTGGGCTTCCTTATCTGTAAAGGGGATGACAGGCCTGGCTGAGTCTCACCCTTACATGGTTGCAGTTAGGATGAACAATGTGCATCAGGTGTTGGGTGGAAAGCCAGGCTCTGTGAGAGTGGTGTAAACTTCAGACGTTCCTCTGGCCCACTCTGTTCCTTCTTTCTGCCTTTCTCCTTTAGCAGCCTTGGGGAACCCCCAAAACCAACTCTTCACAGCAGGCACCTTTCTAAACACATTTCACATATTAATTCAGTTTGCCCTCACATTCACCCAAAGAGGTATGAACTGCTTTTACAACTGAGCAGTTCTTAGCCCCTGTGCCTAACACAGCTGTCAGCAGTAGGATGACGCTCTGAGCCTGGCAGTCTAGAGTCCTGTTTCTTTCTTGCCACCCTGCACTAGGAACTGCCATGGCTTGGCCCCAAGTGTCCTTTCCAACCAGAGTCTCTTTCCATTTTGTTCTCAGCCCCTGTTCCTTTACCCACAGGGCATCTACCACCTGGAAGGCTCTTCCTCCACCGCTCCAGCATACCTGTTTCACAGCCTTCCTTAGCTGCCACCACTCTCATCTGACCTTCTGCAGCACTGTATCGGCCCCTTCTCTGGATTGTTATCACTGTCCTGGTTCATCGTGATATCTGGTACAGATCCTGGTGCCACTACGTTTTTTTGTTTTGTTTTGTTTTTTTGTTTGTTTTTTTGATACAGAGTCTCGCTCTGTTGCCCAGGCTACAGTGCAATGACACGATCTCAGCTCACTGCAACCTCCGCCTCCCGGGTTCAAGCGATTCTCCTGCCTCAGTCCTCTGAGTAGCGGGGATTACATGCGCCTGCCACCAGGCCTGGCTAATCTTTTGTATTTTTAGTAGAGACAAGGTTTCACCATGTTGGCCAGGCTGGTCTCCTGTTGAACTCCTGACCTCAGGTGATCTACCCGCCTTGGCCTCCCAAAGTGCTGGGATTACAGGTGTGAGCCACCATACCTGGCTGGTGCTGCCACTTTCTAACTGGGTGACCTTTAGCAGGTGTGTCTCTGTTTCTCATCCACAGGACTGCTGTGAGGACTAAATGAGTTGCCACCTGTTGAAGCACATTGGGAAACACTCAAGAAGTTCCCTTTTATCTACCTGTGTTGTCTCTTTGACCAGACCGCATCCTCATTCTTAAGGAAAGAGTGAATAAGAGCAAGAGTTAGCAAACTTCTTCTGTAAAGGGCCAGAGGGTCAACACTTTTGTCTGTAACAGCTACTCAACTCTGTGGAGGCAGTGGAAGAGCAGCCAATCACAGACAATACAGGAACTAATGGGTATGGTTACATTGTGATAAAACTTCATGGACGGACATTTTTTTTTTTTTTTTTTTTTTTTTGAGACGGAGTTTCGCTCTTGTTACCCAGGCTGGAGTGCAATGGTGCGATCTCAGCTCACCGCAACCTCCGCCTCCTGGGTTCAAGCAATTCTCCTGCCTCAGCCTCCCGAGTAGCTGGGACTACAGGCACGTGCCACCATGCCCAGCTAATTTTTGTATTTTTAGTAGAGACGG
>PVKV010027934.1:0-17657 GCA_004027835.1 Alouatta palliata | reverse complement strand
TTTTTTTTGTATTTTTAGTAGAGATGGGGTTTCACCATGTTGACCAGGATGGTCTCGATCTGTTGACCTCGTGATCCGCCCGCCTCGGCCTCCCAAAGTGCTGGGATTACAGGCGTGTAGAATTAATTTTTATATAAGGTGTAAGGAAGGGATCCAGTTTCAGCTTTCTGAATATGGCTAGTCAGTTTTCCCAACACCATTTATTAAATAGGGAATCCTTTCCCCATTGCTTGTTTTTGTCAGGTTTGTCAAAGATCAGATGGTTGTTGTTGGGTGGCGTTCCTTCTGAGGCCTCTGTTTTGATCCATTGTTCTATATCTGTTTTGGTACAAGTACCATGCTGTTTTGATTATAGTAGCCCTGTAATATAGTTTGAAGTCATATAGCATGATGCCTCCAGCTTTTTGTTGTTGTTGTTGTTGTTGTTGTTGTTGTTGTTTTTTGCTTAGGATTGTCTTGGCTATGCAGGCTCTTTAAACTCTCAATAAACTAGGTATCGATGGATCGTATCTCAAAATAATAAGAGCTATTTACAACAAACCCACAGCCGATATCATACTGAATGGGCAAAAACTGGAAGCATTCCCTTTGAAAACTGGCACAAGACAAGAATGCCCTCTCTCACTACTTCTATTCAATGTAGTATTGGAAGTTCTGGCTAGGGCCATCAGGCAAGAGAAAGAAATAAAGCTATTCAAATAGGAAGAGCGGACGTCAAATTACCCCTGTTTGCAGATGGCATGATTGTATATTTAGAAAACCCCATTGTCTCAGCCCAAAATCTCCTTAAAGTGATAAGCAACTTCAGCAAAGTCTCAGGATACAAAATCAATGTGCAAAAATCACAAGCATTTCTATACACCAATAATAGACAAATAGAGAGCCAAATCATGAGTGAACTCCCATTCACAATTGCTACAAAGAGAATAAAATACCTAGGAATACAACTAACAAGAGATGTGAAGGACCTCTTCAAGGGGAACTACAAACCACTGCTCAAGGAAATAAGAGAGGACACAAACAGATCAAAAAACATTCCATGCTCATGGTTAGGAAGAATCAATATAGTGAAAACGGCTATAATGCCCAAAGTAATTTACAGATTCAATGCTATCCCCATCAAGCTACCAATGACTTTCTTCACAGAATTGGAAAAAACCATCTTAAGCTTTATAGGGAATCAAAAAATAAAATTTTCATTATCCCAAACAGAAACTCTGTACTCATTAGCCACCATCTGCCACCAATCCCTCTATACCCTGCAGTTCTTCACAATCACTAGTCTACTTCCTGCTATAATAATTTGCCTATTTTACATTTTACATGAATCACAAAATATGTGTTAGAGATGGGTTTCTTTCAGTTAACAAAATGTTTTTAAGTTTACCTACGAAGTATCTCGTATCAGTACTTCGTTCCTTCTTATGGCTGAATAATAATCCATTGTATGGATATATGGATATACTACATTGTATGCATTTATTTGTCAGTTAATAGATATTTAAATTGTTTCTACCTTTCAACTATTGTGAACAATACTGCTATTAACATTTGTGTACAAATTTTTGCATGAACATATATTTTCAGTTCTCTTGGTTACATATCTAGGGAAGGCATTCCTGGGCCATAGGGAAATTCTATGTTTAACCTTTCGAGAAATTGTCAGACTGTCTTCCAAAGTGGCTGCATCATTTATATTTCCATCAACAGGGTATGAGGGAGGGTTTCAATTTCCCCACGTCCTCACCAACACTTGTTATTATCGGTCTTTTATTATTATAGCCACCCTAATTGATACAAAGTGGTAGCTCATTGTGGGTTTTATTTGCAAATTCCTGATAACCAAAATCTCAAACATCTTTTCATGTGCTTATTGGCCATTTCTACATCTTCTTTGGAAATAACTGTCTATTCAGATCCTGTGCTCATTATTAGTTGGGTTATTTGTCTTTTTTTTAATTGACTTTTAAGAGTTCTTATACAATCTAGATAAAAATCCTCTAACAAATATATGATTTTCAAATATTTCTCCTATTGAATAGATTTTCTTTTCATTCTTTTGTTAATGTTCTTTGATTTTTATCTATAAAAATCACAGCAATTTATCTATTGCTATGGACTGAATTGTGCCTCCCACCTCAAAAATTCATCTGTTGAAGCCCTAATCCCAGTGTAATGGTATTTGAACCTTTGGGAGATTATTAGATTTAGAATAGGTAATGATGGTTGTGCCCTCAGGATGGGATTAGTGCCTTTATAAGAAGAGACACCAGAAAACTTGCTGGCTCTCTCTCTTCACTATGTGAGGACACAGTGAGAAGTTCTGCAAGTTAGGAAGAAAGCCTTCATGAGAACGCAACCATGCTGGCACCTGATCTCAGATTTCTAGCCTCCAAAACTAGAAGCCAATAAATTTCTGTTATTTAAGTCACTCAGACAATGACACTTTGTCATAGCAGCTCACGCTAAGATATCTGTTTTTTCTTTTGTTTCTAATGCTTTGGATGTCATACCCAAAAATCTGCTGCCAAATCTAAGGTCATAAAGATTTATCCCCTGTATTTTTTTCTAACAGATGTATGGTTTTAGGTCTTATATTTAGGTCTTTGATCATTTTGAGTGAATGCTTATATATGGCGTGAGGCAGGAATCAAATTTCATTATTTTGCATTTGGATATCCAGTTGTCTCCACACCATTTGTGGAAGTCTGTTCTCTCTTCACATCAAAAAGTAATTGGGGCCAGGTGTGGTGGCTCACACCTGTAACCCCAGCACTTTGGGATGCTGAGGCAGTTGGATCACTTGAGGTCAGGAGTTTGAGACCAGCCTGGCCAACATGGTGAAATCCTGTCTCTATTAAAAATACAAAAATTAGCCAGGTGTGGTGGCACGCACCTGTAATCCCAACTACTTGGAAGGCTGAGGCAGGAGAATCACTTGAACTTGGGAGGTGGAGATTGCAGTGAACTGAGGTCACACCACTGCACTCAGCCTGGGAGACAGAGTAAGAGGCCATCTCTAAATAAATAAATAAATGGCTATAAATATATGGGCTTATTGTATTCCATTGAGCTATATGTCTATTCTTATGCCACTTCCATACTGTCTTCATTACTGTAGATTTGTAGTAATTTAGAAGCATAGTAATCAAAATTTAAAATAAAATAAAATAAAATTTGGAAGCATGAATCCTCCAACTTTGTTTTTGTTTTTCAAGAATGTTGTGGCTATTCTAAATCCTTCGAATTTCCATAGGATTTTAGGATCAGCTTCTCCATTTTTGCTAAGAAGCCAGGTTGAATTTTGACAGGGACTGTGTTGAATTTAAAGATCAATTTGGGGAGTATTGCCATCTTAAAAATATTAAGCCAGGTGCGGTGGCTCACACCTGTAATCCAAGCACTTTGGGAGGCAGAGGTGGGCAGAATACCTGAGATCAGGAGTTCAAAACCAGCCTGGCCAACATGGTGACACCCCATCTCTACTGAAAAAAAAAAAAAATAGCCAGGTGTGGTGGCAGACACCTGTAATTCCAGCTACTCTGGAGGCTGAGACAGGAGAATTGCTTGAACCCGGGAGGCAGAGGTTGCAGGGAGCCAAGATCACGCCATTGCCCTCTAGCCTGAGTGGACTGCCTGAGCTTAGGAGTTTGAGACCAGCCTGGGCAACACAATGAAATCCCCTCTCTACTAAAATACAAAAAATTAGCCGGGCATGGCAGCATGGTGGCATGTGCCTGTAATCCCAGCTACTCAGCAGGCTGAGGCAGTAGAATTGCTTGAACCTGGGAAGTGGAGGTTGCAATGAACCAAGATTGTGCCACTACACTGCAGCCTGGGTGACAGAGCAAGATTGTTTCCAAAAAAAAAAAAAATTAAACCTTTCTACTCATGAACATGAGATGCCTTTAACTTATTTAGATTGTCTTTTATTTATTTCAGCAATGCTCTATAGTTCTCAGAAATTAAACTTTGCTTAACTTTTGTTAAATTCTTTCTTAAGTGTTTTTGCTGCCATCATAAATTGAATTGTTTTCTTAATTTTATTTTTGAAATGGTCATTGTAAGTGTATAGAAATGCAGCTGAGTTCTAACAATTTTATTGAGATAATTCATACACTAGGCCAGGCACAGTGTTTCACAACTATAATACCAGCACTTTGCGAGGCCAAGGCAGGAGGATCACTTGCAGCCTGGAGTTCATCATCAGCCTGGGCAATATAGCAAGACTCTGTCTCTATTTTTTAAATATGCGTTTAACTTCAAAAGAAAAGAATACAGGCCAAGCATGATGGCTCACACCTGTAATCCCAACATTTTGGAAGCCAAGGCAGGAGGATCCCTTGAGTCCAGGATTTCTAGATAAGCCTGGGCAACATGGCAAAACGCCATCGCTATTAAAAAAAAAAAAAAAGGCAAAAGTACAGGCAGGTGGTGCATGCCTATAGTCCCAGTTACTTGGAAAGCTGAGGAGAGAGGATCGCTTGAACCCAAGAAAGTTGAGACTGCAGTAAGCCATGATCAGGCACTCCAGACACTCCAGCCTGGGCAACGGAGCAGGACTCTGTCTCAAAAGAAAAAATAGTGGCTAGGTGCTATGACTCACGCCTGTAATCTCAACACTTTGGGAAGCCAAGGTGGGTGGATTGTTTGAGCCTAGGAGTTTGAAACCAACCTGGGAAACATGGTGACCCCATCTCCATAAAAAATCCAAAAAAATAGCTGGACATGGTGGCACACACCTGTAGTCACAGCTACTCGGGAGGCTGAGGTGGAAGGATCACTTGAGACCAGGAGTTGGAGGCTGTAGTGAGCCGTGATTGTGCCACTACACTCCAGCCTGGTAAACAGAGTGAGACTCGGTCTCAAAAATAAATAAAATAAAATAAAAAAAGAAAAAGTATTCACATACCATACAATCCATACATTTAAAGCATACAATTGAATGGAAGAAATACAACTGATTCCTGTATATTCTGCATCCTGCAAACTTGCCAAGCTCATTTATTAGTTCTAACAGTTCCTTAGGATTTTCCATATACAAGATCATGTTGCTTGTGAACAGAGATAGTTTTGCTTTTCCCTTTTCAACTTGGATTCTATTTGTTTGTTTGTTTATCTGTTTTGGCCAAATTGCCCTGGATAAAAACTCCAGTACAATAGAGGTGGTGAGAGCAGACATTCTCTTCCGATTTTAGGGGGAAATAATTTAGTCTTTTACCATGAAATACGACGTTAGCTGTGAATGTTTTTGTAGATGTTCTTTATCAGGTTAAGAAAATTCTATTTCTAGTTTGTTGCGTGTTTTTATCATGAGAGCATGTTAAATTTCAGCAAATGTTTTTTTGCTGCATCTATGAGAACACACCTTTTATTTTTGGTCCTATTGGTTGATTTTGAGATGTTAAACCAACCTTATAATAAATCACTATGGCCGGGCAGGCTGAGGTGGGAGCATCACCTGAGGTCAGAAGTTTGAGACCAGCCTGGCCAACATGGTGAAACCGCATCTCTACTAAAAATACAAAAATTAGCCGGGCATGGTGGCGGGCAACTGCAATCTCAGTTACTCCGGACGCTGAGGCATGAGAATCGCTTGAACCCAGGAGGTGGAAGTTGTAAAAAGCCAAGATTTCACCACCGCACTCCACCCTCAGGGATAGGGCAAGGCTATGTCTCCAAATAAATAAATAAATCACTGGGATACATCTAACATACTCATGGTGTACAAGCATTTTTATATATTGATATACGCTGTTTGCTAGTATTTTGTTGAAGATTTGGGAGTCTGTCTTCTCGTTTGGGTTGTTTGTTTGTTTGTTTGTTTGGGAGAGGGTCTTGAGACAGGTTCTTGCTCTGTCACCCAGGCTGGAGTGCAGTGGTGAAATCACAGCTCACTGCAGCCCCTACTTTCCAGGCTCAAATGATCCTCCCACTTCAGCCTCCCAAGTAGCTGGGATTACAGGCGTGCACCACCACACCCAGCTAATTTTTTTTTTTTTTTTTTTTTTTGGTAGAGGTGGGGAGTCTCACTATGTTGTCCAGGCTGGCCTTGAACCCCTAGGCTCAAAGCCGTTCTCTCACGTCAGCTTCTTAAAGGGCCGGGATTATAGGTGTGAGCCACTATACCCAGCCAGGGTTTATATTCATAAGGATATTGGTCTGCAGTTTTTTTTTTTATGTCTTTGTCTTGTTTTGGTATCAGGATAATACTGACCTCATAGAATAAACTGAAAAGTGTTCCTCCTTCTTTTTTTTGGAAAAGTTTGTAAATATTCCTATTAATTCTTCTTTAAATGTTTGCTACAGTTTAACAGCAAAGAAATCTAGGCCTGAATTTTTGTTGCTGTTGTTGGCAGCTTTATATTATTTGTTCAATATTTTTACTTGATAGAGATCTATTCAAATTTTCTGTTTCTTCTTGAGTTACCTTTCATAATTTGTCTCTTTCCAAAGATTTATCCATTTTATCTAAATTACCTAATTTATTGGCATATTACTATTCATAGTATTATGTTATAATCCTTTTTATTTCTCTTAGGTCAGTAGTGATGTTCATTTTTTGTTTCTGATTTTAGCAATTTGAGTCTTCTCATTTTCTCTTGGTCAGTCTAGCTAAAACGTTTGTTGATTTTGTTGTTCTTTTCCAGGAATTGGCTTTTGGGTTTGTTGATTGTTTTCTCTATATTTTTTCTTATCTACTTCATTAATTTCCACTCTAATCTTTATTATTTCCTTTATTCTGTTTGCCTTAGGTTGGGTTTGCTCTTCTTTTTCTTTAGTGTCTTAAGGTAGAAGTTTAGTTTATTGCTCTGAGATCATTCTTCTTTTATAATATAAATATTTATAGCTAAAAATTTTCCTTTACAGCTTTAGTTGTATTCTGTAAGTTTAGTTATATTTTTTCTTAATTTTTTTTTTTTTTTTTTAGATAGGGTCTTATTCTGTTTCCCAGGCTAGAGTGCAGTAGCACAATCATAGCTCACTGCAACCTCGATCTCTTGGGCTCAAGCAACCCTCCCACCTCAGCCTCCTGAGTAGCTGGGACTACAGGCGGGCCCCACCACTGCCCAGCTAAACTTTTTTATTTTTGGTAGAAACAAGGTCTTGCCAAGTTGCCTAGGCTGTTCTTAAACTCCTGAACTCAAGCAATCCTCCCACCTTGGCTTCCCAAAGTGCCGGGATTACAGGCATGAGCCACCATACCTGGCTATTTTGTCTTAGTTTTTATTCATCTCAATGAATTTGCTAGCTGTTCTTGTTTTTTTGTGAGTGTTTTTTTGTTTTTTGTTTGCTTGTTTTTGAGACAGCATCTCACTGTGTTGCCCAGACTGACCTCAAACTCTTCGGCTCCAGTGATTCTCCCAATTCAGCCTCCCAAGGAGTTGGGACTACAGGTACATACTGCGATCAGCTTCTCCTGATACTCTTCTTTAACCTACTGGTTTTTAGTGTGTTAACTTCCATGTGTTTGTGAATTTCTTATATTCAGTTGTTGATTTCTCATTTCATTCCATGTAGTTGAAGAACATACTTTGAAGCATTTCAATCCTTTTAAATGTACTGAAGTTTGTTTTATGGCCTAGCATATGGTCTATCCTGAAGAATGTTTCACATGCACTTGAGAAGAATTTATATTCTGCTACTCCTAGAATATCTGCTAGAATTAGTTGGTTTATAGTGGTCAAATCTTCTGTTTCCTACTGATCTTCTGCCTACTTGTTCTATGTATTGCTGAAGATACTGAAGTCTCCAAGGACTGTTATCAAATTGTCATCTCTTCTTTTATTTCTGTCAGTTTTTGTTTCATGTATTTTGGCATACTATTAATAGGTGCATATATATTTATAATTGTTATGTCTTCCTGATAGATTCACCCTCTCATTATTATAAAATGTCCTTCTTTATCTCTAGTAACATTTTTATTTTAAAATTTATTTTATCTGACATTATTATGGCCACCTCAGATACGTCTGAGACTCTGTTCATTTTTCTTCATTCTTCTGTCTTTGGATTTCATAACCTCTGCTCACCTGTCTTCAAGTTCAATTTTCTCTTCTGCCAGTTCAAATCTACTGTTGAGCCTCTCTGGTGATTTTTTTTTTTTTATTTCAGTTACTGAATTTTTTAACTCCACAAAGTCTACTTGATTCTTTTTTATAGTTTCTACCTCTTTATTGATAGTCTCTGCATAATGAAATATTGTAATCCTATCTTCTTTTACTTCCTTAAGCATGGTTTCCTTACTTTAGTAATGGCTACTTAGAAGTCTTTGTTAAGTCTGACATCTGTCCCTCTTGCAAGCAGTTTCTGTTGACTGATTTTTATCCTGCATATAGATCACACTTTCCTGTTTCCTTGACGTTACTGAAAACAAATGCTTCAGATAATATATTGTAGAAGTTCTGGCTCTCAGTCCCCTCCTTCTGCCACCAAGCTTGTTATTATTGTACGCCTGTTGCTACATTGCCTGGCTGGACTATTTTAGTGAAGTCTGTTTCCTTCACACTGTAAAGCCTCTGATGTTGTTTCTCAGAGGGTGCAACATTGGGCATATGCACAGCCACCCTAGGATGTCAGTAATGTTATTTTAGCAGGACTCTCTTCTGCTGCTGCTTCCGTTGATCACTCCCAACTCTTAGGCTTCACTAATTGTCAGCTGATTGCTCTATTTTTTATGACAATGTCCTAGGACATAAATTGCTCCACAGCTAATCCAATTAAATTAGGACTTCTTTGCAGAGTTCATTTTTGAGATGTATGTTTAAGGTTTGTTCTGTCCCCAGGAGGGCTCTTCTTAGCTATCCTTTTCCTTGATTCTCTTTGGTAAACTAGTTGGTCAATGGGTTAGCTTGTATCTATTATAAAGCCATCAGCTGCCTCTTAACTGCTTTCTAATGAAACTGCCATTGTTTGAGAGAACCCTTAGACTTGAACTTCCCTACATCCTTTATCAGACTTTGTTCCTTATGGGAAGACTTTAGATTTCTTTGTTTAGAGCCTGCCTCTCCCCCTAGGAAAAATACCAGAGCCACAGCTCCAGAGCTGAGGGGTGTGGATAGAAATGAATGGTGTCCTTCTCTCTGGGAAACAGCTCTGCTTTAGGCAAACTAATTTTTCCATCCTCGGACCTCCCCTCGCTCTGCTACTTGACTCTAAGTCCCCATTTGTCCTTGTTGTATTCAGAATTGAGTTCAGTTCTACACTGAAGTCTCTTTCATCTGTCCTTACTGCCTCTAGTGTCCTGTTCCATTTAACACTCCTCACACTAATGTTCCAGAAGTGAAACCCCACAAAACAAGTTTTTAAACACTCTATGTCATATATAGTTTCTAAGTCCATAAACCATGGAATTAAAAATTTATAAATTGTCAAACGTGTTACTTGAGTATCACATGTATTACTAGTATACTTCTAGGGCATTACATAATGTATTACATTTCTTTTCATTTCATTCCATTCCCCATCCTGAGTCCAACTCTCACACAGACTTTTCCCTGTGGGGTTTTTTTTTTTGTGTGTGTGGTGGAGTCCCACTCTGATGCCCACTCTGGAGTGCAGTGGCACAATCTCAGCTCACTGCAACCTCACTTCCCAGGTTCAAGCAATTCTCTTGCCTCAGCCTCCCAAGAAGCTAGGACTATAGGTGTGCATCACCATGCCCAGCTAATTTTTTGTAGTTTTTTGGTAGAGACAGGGTTTCACCATGTTGGCCAGGGTAGTCTAGAATACCTAACCTCAAATGATTTGTCTGCCTCGGCCTCCCAAAGAGCTGGGATTACAGGCGTGAACCACTGTGCTTGGCCATGATTTTAAAGTCTCTAGAATTTTACATGTCTGCTACTATTATCTCTAAAACTTTTCTGTGGGTCTCTTACCTGTCTTCTCAGCACACTGTCAGCTACAAGAGGCATAGACATACAGTTCAATTCATGTTGGTGGTTGGCTCAGCAGCACAACAGTGTCAAGTAAATAAAAATAGAGCAAATATCTGAGACGTACCAATGTGCATGGCATAATCCTGCTCAAAGACAAGAGTCTAGACCCCCTAAGTGAGCTCTGCATTCTTCAGTACATGCTAATAATCCTAGGAAGCCACAGGGAATAAAAATGGAAGCATTATCTCATATAACTCATCACAATTAAAAAAATATACAACTGTGCTTCTCCCACATACATGCAAAATATAGGCAAAATGATTTTCAATAAAACTTATTTGATGAAGCAAAAATCAGAAACAATAAAAACTTCCATCAATAGGGGAAATATCAAATAAATTTAGTGGGGCCATATAAAAGAATACTATCCATAGGGACTGATATGGGCAGATGTTCAAATCATACTGTTGAGACTGCAGAACAATACACACAGAATCATCATTATTTATTTAAGAAAGGAAGGAAGGAAGGCAAAAAGGGAGGGAGGGAGGAAGAAAGGGAGGGAAAGAGAAAAGGAAGGGAGGGGGGAAGGAAGGGGGGGAAGGAAGGGAGGGGGGAAGGAAGGGAGTGGGGAAGGAAAGACAGAAGAAGGGAGGGAGGGAGGGAAGGAAGGAGGGAGGGAGGGAAGAAAGAAAGAAAGAAAAAAAGAAAGAGAGAGAGAGAAAGAAACAGAGAGAGAAAGAAAAGAGTTGGGATCCAAGATGGCGGATTAGACACAACTCCAGTGCACAACACCCAGCGAGAGAGATGCAGAAACCCAGAGATCTCCTAGCTCCAACTGAGGTACCAGGTGCATTTCAACGGGTCTGGTCCAGGGGTGAGCAAAGCCCACTCAGGGCAGACCAAGGCAGGGAGGGGTGCTGCTTCACCCAGAAGGTGCATCTGACCGGCAAGTCCAAAGCTCCACCTCTGGCGCTCCGGTCCAGATACAGTGTTTCCCCCAAAGCCTCAGTAATACACAGAACAGGGGATCTTTGCCAGTCAAGCGCCGGGAATTACAAGTGCGGAGTTGAATAAGAGTCTGCAGATTGAGCTATCTCCCCCTTCTCCCGCCCGGAGAGAGAGGGAGCTGTAAGCGGGAGCAGCTGGGCAGCCCCTACCCCATGACCGGAGAGAGAGAAAGCTGAAAGGGGGAGACTGCCCGGGGCAGCTGGGCAGGTCCCTACCCTCCCCCACAAACCCCAGAGGGCTGAAGCTCTGACTCTAGTGGGTTGCGTAGCCACTGCCACAGTCTGAGAGGAACCCTGAATGATTCAGCCCAGTGGAGGAAGGGCACAACCCACCGCTAGAGGGGTGGGACTGGGCTACATGTTTTAACAAAAAACACGGGAAACCTACATAGCAACAGAACAGCATTCTCGACAACCCAGCAGCACCTACAGGTCAGCGGAAGAGGCGGGCCTAATCTCCCAGCATAAACAAAAAAGACACAGGAAGCTTCCCTAGTAACCTCAAGGAGTCCCTAGAAACCCAGTAGTGCCCCCACAGGCAGACAAGTGACCTCATCAAGCAGCTCTCTGACACCACAGCCAGGTAAATCCACAAAGATGGGAAAAAACCAGCACAAAAAAGGCTAAATCACCAAAGACCAGAACACCTCTTCTCCTTCAAGGGATCACAACTTCTCAACAACACAGGATCACAACTTGACCGAGAAGGGCTGCAAAGAATTGACGGAAACATGATTCAGAAGGTGGATAATAACAAACTTTTCACAGCTAAAGGAACACGTCCTAACTCAATGCAAAGAAACCAAAAACCTTGAAAAAAGGTTAGATGAAAGGTTAACTAGAATAACCAGCTTAGAGAAGAACATAAACGACTTGATGGAGTTGAAGAACACAGTACGAGAACTATATGAAGCAAACACAAGTTTTAATAGCCGAATTGATCAAGCAGAAGAAAGGATATCAGAGATTGAAGATCAACTCAATGAAATAAAAAGAGAAGGTAATACAAGAGAAAAAAGAGTGAAAAGAAATGAACAAAGCCTCCAAGAAATATGGGATTATGTGAAAAAACCTAATCTACACTTGATCAGTGTACCTGAATATGATGGGAAGAATGAATCCAAGCTGGAAAACACACTCCAGGATATTATCCAGGAGAACTTCCGAAGCCTAGCAAGGCAGTCCAAATTTCAAATTCAAGAAATTCAGAGAACTCCACAAAGATATTCCTCAAGAAGAGCAACCCCAAGGCACATAATCATCAGATTCACCAGGGTCGAAATGAAGGAAAAAATGCTAAGGGCAGCCAGAGAGAGGTCAGATCACCCACAGAGGGAAGCCAATCAGACTCACAGATCTCTCGGCAGAAACCCTGCAAGCCAGAAGAGAGTGGGGGCCAATATTCAACATCCTTAAAGAAAAGAACTTTCAACCCAGAATCTCATATCCAGCCAAACTAAGCTTCATAAGTGAAGGAGAAATAAAATCCTTTATGGACAAGCAATTATTGAGAGATTTTGTCACCACCAGACCTGCCCTACAAGAGCTCCTGAAAGAAACACTAAGCACGGAAAGGAACAAGTGCCAGTCACTGCAAAAGCAAACCAGTTGGCAAAGACCAAAAATGCAATGAAGAAAATGAGTCAACTAATGAGAAAGAAAACCAGCCAGTAACAAAATGGCAGGATCAAATTCACACATAACAATATTAACATTGAATGTAAATGGCCTAAACGCCCCAATCAAAAGACACAGACTGACAAACTGGATAAAAAATCAGAATCCATCGGTGTGCTGTACTCAAGAAACCCATCTCACATACAAAGACACACATAGACACAAAATAAAGGGATGGAAGAAGATTTACCAAGCAAATGGAGAACAAAAAAAGCAGGGGTTACAATCCTAGTCTCTGATAAAATGGACTTCAAACCAACAAAAAATCAAAAGAGACAAAGAAGGACATTACATAATGGTAAAAAGATCAATCCAACAGGAAGAGCTAACTATCCTAAATATATATGCCCCCAGCACAGGAGCACCCAGATACATAAAGCAAGTTCTTAACGACCTAAAACGAGATTTAGACTCCCATACAATAATAGTGGGAGACTTCAATACTCCACAGTCAATATTAGACAGATCAATGAGACAGAAAATTAACAAGGATATCCAGGACTTGAAGGCAGAGCTGGACCAAGCGGATCTAATAGACATATACAGAACGCTCCATCCCAAATCCACAGAATATACATTTTTCTCAGCACCACATTGCACTTACTCTAAAATTGACCACATCATTGGAAACAAATCACTCCTCAGCAAATGCAAAAGAACAGAAATCATAACAAACTGTCTATCAGACCACAACGCAATCAGACTAGAACTCAAGATCAAGAAACACACTCAAACCCACACAACCACCTGGAAACTGAACAACTTGCTTCTGAATGTTGACTGGATAAACATTGAAATGAAGGCAGAAATAAAGATGTTCTTCGAAACCAACCAGAATGAAGACACAACTTACCAGAATCTCTGGGACACCGTTAAAGCAGTATTGAGAGGGAAATTTATAGCAATAAATGCCCACCAGAGAAGAGAGGAAAGATCTAAAATCGACACCCTATCATCAAAATTGAAAGAACTAGAGGAGGAAGATCAAAAAAACTCAAAAGCTAGCAGAAACCAAGAGATAACTAAGATCAGAGCAGAACTGAAGGAGGCAGAGACACAAAAAACCCTTCAAAAAATCAATAAATCCAGGAGCTGGTTTTTTGAAAAGATGAACAAAATATACAGACCGCTAGCCAGATTGATAAAAAAGAAAAGGGAGAAGAATAAAATAGATGCAATATAAAATGATAAAGAGGATATCACCACTGATTCCACAGAAATACAAACTACCATCAGAGATTACTACAAACAGCCCTACTCACATAAACCAGTAAACCAGGAAGAAATGGATAAATTCCTAGACACTTGTACTCTACCAAAATTAAACCAGGAGGAAGCTGAAACCCTGCATAGACCAGTAATAAGGGCTGAAGTAGAGGCAGCAATCAATAGCCTACCAACCAAAAACAGTCTAGGTCCAGACGGGTTCACAGCCAAATTCTACCAGATGTACAAAGAGGAGCTGGTTCCATTCCTTCTGAAACTGTGTCAAACAATACAAAAGGAGGGAATCCTCCCTGACTCATTTTATGAGATCAACATCATCCTGATACCAAAACCAGGCAGAGACTCAACTAAAAAAGAAAACTTCAGGCCAATATCCATGATGAACATCAATGCAAAAATCTTCAAAATACTGGCAAACAGATTGCAATAGCACATCAAGAATCTTATCCATCGTGACCAGGTAGGCTTCATCCCAGGGATGCAAGCCTGGTTCAACATATGCAAATCCATAAATGTAATCCATCACATAAACGGAACCAAAGACAAAAATCACATGATTATCTCAACGGATGCAGAGAAGGCCTTCGATAAAATTCAACAGCCCTTCATGCCAAAAACTCTCGATAAACTAGGTATTGATGGAACATATTATAAAATGATAAAAGCTATATATGACAAACCTATAGCCAATATCATACTCAATGGGCAAAAGCTGGAAGAATTCCCTTTGAAATCAGGCACTAAAGGATGCCCTCTCTCACCACTCCTATTCAACTTAGTATTGGAAGTTCTAGCCAGAGCAATCAGGCAAGAAAAAGAAATAAAGGATATTCGATTAGGAAAGAAGGAAGTCAAACTCTCTCTATTTGCAGATGACATGATTGTGTATCTAGAAGACCCCATTGTCTCAGCCCAAAATCTTCTCAAACTGATAAGCAACTTCAGCAAAGTCTCAGGATACAAAATCAATGTGCAAAAATCACAAGCATTCCTATATACCAATAACAGACTAACAGAGAGCCAAATCAAGAGCGAACTCCTATTCACAATTGCTACAAACAGAATAAAATACCTAGGAATACAACTAACAAAGAATGTAAAGGACCTTTTCAAGGAGAACTACAAACCACTGCTCAACGAAGTAAGAGAGGACACAAACAGATGGAGAAACACTCCATGCTCATGGTTAGAAAGAATCAATATTGTGAAAATGCCCATACTGCCCAAAGTAATCTATAGATTCAATGCTATCCCCATCAAGCTACCAATGACCTTCTTCACAGAACTGGAAAAAAACACTTTAAACTTCATATGGAATCACAAAAGACCCCGCATAGCCAAGACAATCCTAAGCAAAAAGAACAAAGCCAGAGGCATCACACTGCCAGACTTCAAACTATACTACAAGGCTACAGTAATCAAAACAGCATGGTACTGGTACCAAAACAGAGACATAGACCAATGGAACAGAACAGAGACCCAAAAGAAACACCACACATCTACAACCATCTGATCTTTGACAAACCTAGCAAAAACAAGCAATGGGGAAAGGACTCCATGTTTAATAAATGGTGTTGGGAAAACTGGCTAGCAACGTGCAGAAAGCAGAAACTGGACCCCTACCTGTCACCTTACACTAAAATTAACTCCAGATGGATCAAATATTTAAACATAAAACCTAACACCATAAAAACACTAGAAGAAAACATACGCAAAACCATCCAGGACATAAGCATAGGCAAGGACTTCATGACTAAAACACCAAAAACAATGGCAATAAAAGCCAGGAGAGACAAATGGGTTCTAATTAAACTCCAGAGCTTCTGTGCAGCAAAAGAAACCATCATTAGAGTGAATCAGCAACCAACAGAATGGGAAAAAATTTTTGCAATCTACCCATCTGACAAAGGGCTAATATCCAGAATCTACAAAGAACTAAAACAGATATACAAGAAAAAAACAAACAACCCCATTCAAAAGTGGGTGAAGGATATGAACAGACACTTTTCAAAAGAGGACATATATGAGGCCAACAAACATATGAAAAAATGCTCATCATCACTGGTCATTGGAGAAATGCAAATCAAAACCACACTGAGATATCATCTCACGCCAGTTAGAATGGCAATCATTAAAGAATCTGGAGACAACAGATGCTGGAGAGGATATGGAGAAATAGGAACACTCTTACACAGTTGGTGGGAGTGTAAATTAGTTCAACCATTGTGGAAGACAGTGTGGCAATTTCTCAAGGATCTAGAAATAGAAATTCCATTTGACCCAGCAATCCCACTATTCGGTATATACCCAAAGAAATATAAACCATTCTACTAAAAAGACACATGCACACAAATGTTCATTGCAGCCCTGTGTACAATAGCAAAAACATGGAACCAACCCAAATGTCCATCAATGATAGACTGGACAAAGAAAATGTGGCACATATACACCATGGAATACTACACAGCCATAAAAAATAATGAGTTCATGTCCTTTGTAGGGACTTGGATGAATCTGGAAACCATCATTCTCAGCAAAGTGACCCAAGAACAGAAAGCCAAGCACCATATGTTCTCACTCATAGGTGGGTGTTGAACAATGGGAACACGTGGACTCAGGGAGAGGAGCATCACACACAGGGGACAGTTGGGGGGGGTACGGGAGAGACAACAGGGGGTGGAGAGGGAGGGGAGGGTGGGGAGGGATAACATGGGGAGAAATACCAGATATAGTATGCACCAAAAGTAAAATAAATTAAAAAAAAATTAACGGGGGCATAGTGGTGCATGCTTGTAATCCTAGCTACTTGGAGGGCTGAGACAGGAGAATCATTTGAGTCCAGAAGTTTAAGGCTGTAGTAAACTATGCACCCCTGCATTCTGCACCCTGGCCTGGGTGACAGGTCAAAGCCTTGTCTCAAAAAAATAAAAGAAAAAATTAATAACTTGTGTCAATAAATCAAAACATGGCAAGCATGAACTTTTCATCTTGAACCACCTGTTTCTTTTTTTATTACTTAAAAAAGTTTCATTTTTTATTTAGCTTTCTGACTCTGTGCTTGCGCCTTCAACACTCACAACGATTTTCTGCTCCTCGATAAGGAAAGCACGCTTGATCTTGTCACGAACACATTTAGCACACATGGAACCACCATAGGCCCTGCTGACATGTTTCTTTGTTTTGGACAATCTCATAAGAACTTTAGGTCTTACAGCACGAACCCCTTGAAGCCTGCCTGGGCACACGCCACATGTTGATTTTGGTGCTTTCCCAACCTTCTTGGTATAAAGGTAAACAATTCTATTACCAGGGGTCCGGGACAGCCTAGTTTTGTTAGAGGCTGTATTGTAGGAAAGCCTACGTCGGTATGTCAAACGCTGGACCATTCTGAGTGCCTGCACACAACGTCCCCGGAAGAGGAAGAAGACTGAACCACCTGTTCAGCATGTTGTCGAGCACTATAATTCAGTGATGCACTGTTTGTATAATGTTGACGTAGAAATACCAGATTCTTTGTGGTACCAGGATGATATGTTGTACTTAATAAATTGGAAGCATCATAAGCTCCAACAAAAAAAAAAAGAGAGAGAGAGAGAGAAGAGAGAAAGAGAATAGAGAAAGGGAAGAAGGGAACCGTGCATGTAAAGGTATCTATCTTTATGCCTATAAATATATAGGAGGGAAGCCGGGCGCGGTGGCTCACGCCTGTAATCCCAGCACTTTGGGAGGCCGAGGCGGGTGGATCACGAGGTCAAGAGATCGAGACCATCCTGGTCAACATGGTGAAACCCCGTCTCTACTAAAAATACAAAAATTAGCTGGGCATGGTGGCACGTGCCTGTAGTCCCAGCTACTCGGGAGGCTG
>PVKV010027933.1:0-17003 GCA_004027835.1 Alouatta palliata | reverse complement strand
GAACAGAACAGAGGTCTCCAAAGTAACACCACACATCTACAACCATCTGATCTTTGACAAACCTGACAAATCAAGCAATGGGGAAAGGATTCTCTATTTAATAAATGGTGTTGGGAAAACTGGTTAGCAATATGCAGAAAGCAGAAACTGGATCCCTTCCTTACACCTTATATAAAAATTAACTCAAGATGAATTAAAAATTTAAATGTAAGACCTAACACCATAAAAACCCTAGAAGAAAACCTTGGCAATACCATTTAGGACATAGCCATAGGCAGGGACTTCATGACTGAAACACCAAAAGCAATGGCAACAAAAGCCCAAATAGACAAATGGGATCTAATTAAACTTAAGCACTTCTGCACAACAAACGAAACTATCATTAGAGTGAACCAGCAATCAACAGAATGGGAAAAAAAATTTTTGCAATCTACCCATCTGACAAACGGTTAATAACCAGAATCTACAAAGAACTCAAACGAATTTATAAGAAAAAAAAAAAACCAAAAAAGTGGGCAAAGTATATGAACAGACAATTTTCCAAAGAATACATTTATGCAGCCAACAAACATATGAAAAAAAAAAACCCATCATCACTGGTCATTAGAGAAATGCAAATCAAAACCACATCGAGATACCATCTCAAGCCAGTTAGAATGGTGATCATTAAAAAATCTGGAGACAACAGATGCTGGAGAGGATATAGAGAAATAGGAACAACTTTTACACTGTTAGTGGGAATGTAAATTAGTTCAACCATTGTGGAAGACAGTGTGGTGATTCCTTAAAGATCTAGAAATAGAAATACCATTTGACCCAGCAATCCCATTACTGTGTATATGCCCAAAGGATTATAAAACATTCTGTTATAAAGACACATGCACATGTATGTTCATTGCAGCACTGTTTACAATAGCAAAGACTTGGAACCAACCCAAATGCCCATCAATGATAGACTGGATAAAGAAAAAAATATACACCATGGAATACTATGCAGCCATAAAAAATGATGAGTTCATGTCCTTTGCAGGGACATGGATGAAGCTGGAAACCATCGTTCTCAGTAAACTGACACAAGAACAGAAAACTAAACACCCCATGTTCTCAATCATAAGTGGGAATTGAAAAATCAGAAACATGGACACAGGGAGGGGAACATCACACACAGGGGCTTGTCGGGGGTGGGGTAGCTAAGGGAGTGATAGCAGGGGGTGGGGGAATTACAGGGGCTAATATTAGAAGAAATCCCTAATATAGATGATGGGGGGATGAATGCGGTAAGCGACCATGGCATGTGTATACCTGTGTAACAAACTTGCACGTTCTGCACATGTACCCCAGAACTTAAACGAAAACAATAACAAGAAACCCCAACCAACCTAGGAATAAACTTAGCCAAAGTAGTGAAAGATCTGTACAAGGAAAACTATAAAACACTGATGAAAAAAATGGAAGGCAACACAAACATGAGATGGAAGACTTCTCATGCTCATGAATGGAAATAATTCATATCATTAAAATAACCATATTGGCCAAAGCAATCTACAGATTCATGCAATCCATATGAAAATACCAATGCCATTCTTCACAATCCTGAGTAAAAAGAGCAAAACTGGAAGAATGATGTTACCAAGCTTAAAAATTTATTAGAAGGTTCTAGTAACCTAAGCAGCATGGCATTGATATAAAAATAGACAAACAGACCAATGGAACCAAATAGAGAACCTAGAACTAAAACCACATATTTACCACCAATTGATCTTCCACAAAGCTTACAACAAGTTACACTGGGGAAAGGATGCCCTCTTTATTAAACAGTGATAGGAAAATTGGATAGCCATGTGCAGAAAATGTAACTGGATCCCTGTCTCTCACTATGTACAGAAATCAACTCAAATGGATTAAAGACTTAAATCTAAGACCTAAAACCATAAAAGCACTCAAAGAAAACCTAGAGAAAACTTTCCTGGACATTGGTCTATGCAAAGAAGTTATGAC
Organism: Alouatta palliata; assembly: GCA_004027835.1. NCBI lineage: Eukaryota > Metazoa > Chordata > Mammalia > Primates > Atelidae > Alouatta > Alouatta palliata. Next base: position 15,005 of record PVKV010027933.1, on the reverse strand, counting down.
TAAAATCTCAAAAGCACAGGCGATAAAAACAAAACTAAACAAATGGGACTATTTTAAACTAAAAATTTCTATACTGCAAAGGTAACAATCAATAGAGCAAAGAGACAACCTGTTGAATGACAGAAGGTACTTGCAAACTAGTCATCTAATGTGGGACTGGTATTCAAAATATACTAGGAACTCAACTCAAAAGGAAAGAAAATTAAATAATCCTATTAAAAAGTGAGTAAAGAATATAAATAGGCCTTTCTCCAAACATGACATACAAATGGCTAATAGGTATATGAAGAAATACTCAACATCACGGATCATCAGAGAAATACAAATTAAAACCACAATGATATTTTGTCTTATCCCAGCCAGAATGGTTATTATTAAAAAGACCAAAAAATCCCACAAATTTTGATGAGCATTTGGGGAAGAACTAACTCTTATATGCTCTTCATGGTAATGTCAACTTGTAAACAACACTATGAAAAACACTTTGAAGATTTCTCAATAAACTAAAAATGGAATTACAATTAAACCCAGCAATCCCAGTACTAAATATCTACCCATATTAGTAAAAATGGGTAGGAAAATAAATCAACATATCAAAGGGATACCTGAACTGAAATGTTTATTGCAGAACTGTTAACAATCATCTAAGATATGGAATCAACCTAAGTGTTCATCAACAGATGGATGGATAAAGAAAATGTGATATCTATACACAATGAAATACTATTCAGTCATAAAAAGAAATAAAATGTCATATGCATGGATGGAATTAGAGGTCTTTATCTAAAGTGAAATAAGCCAGGCACAAAAGGACAAACATTGCATATTCTCACTTATATGTCAGAGCAAAAAATTTTGAACACATGCAGGTAGACGGTAGAAAGATAGATAACAGAGACTGGGATGGGTAAGTAGGAGGTGGAGAGTGGGGATGATGAAGAGGAGTGGGTTAAAGTAAACAAATATATAGTAAGATAGAAGGAATAAATTCAATGTTTGATAGCAGAGTAGGGTAACTATATAACTATAGTTAAATGTATAATATTTGGGTAATGGACACCCTAAGTACCATGACTTGATCACTATGCATTATATACATGTAATACAATTTCTCATGTATCCCACAAATTTGTACAAATAAAAAAAATCCCAAAATATAAAAAAGCAGTGTTTCATGAAAAAAGTGAACTTGTCAAAAAAGTGCACTTGCAGCTTGAAATTTACCACACTAGTACTTTTTCTCAATATAACCATTATACTTCCATATGCAGCAGATGAATTTTATGTGGACTTCCCCTTTCATGATATAGAATACTAAAAAGACACAGTCAAGGAGTACAGTTTATTAAAATTATTTTATACTGCTTTATGAAGGACATGTGTAATTAAAACATTTTTTTCCCTGCAAGTACATGGCTGTGAATGATCTAATTATTACTGTTCTATTTTTTACTCAGTGCCACTGCCTTGATTTGTGCTGTGTGCCAGCAATTTTGCCTGTGATTGATCTTACATCATGAGTGTAAATGTCAATATAATGAAAAAGAAATATAACTTCTTAGCATTGTTACATAATTAATTTTGAGTTTGCAGAGTCTCTGACAGAGTCTTGAGGATCCCAGGGGTTCTTGAACCATACTTAGAACTGCTAATACATGCTTTAGATATTGCACTGCCCGAAATGCAGTAGGAACTGTGACGTCTCTCAGCAAGGAATGTCAGTCCCATTATGATGGTGTATTACAAATTTAATAATGTGAGTGCGTGTGAGCCTGTGTTTGAACCTATGTCATGGCACATTATCATTACAGATGTATGAGAGATGCCTTCTCTCTAAGCTTCTATTTAGGTTGCTGCAAAAGTAATTGAGGCACCAATTAATATGTTCTAATAATTTTAATCTCTTCTCTTTGTTCCCCATGCTCTTGGAGTGGTAGCTGCTTCCTGCAGTTACATCTTCTGTGAAAACTTCAGTGCCCCCTTTGTGCCTGAGATGGAAATAAACAAAAACCACCTGAATGAAAAAAAATAGTTGCTATCTATTCGGAGCTTGTTAATTGGATTGAGTCACCTACCATTACTTGCATTTGGTAGAGGTTCTCAGCAGGCAAGTGAGTGGGAAAGTTTTGCAGTGAAAAAAGGAAAAGGCTTCAGATATGCCCCGATTGCAGATTGTTAGCCGAGGAAGCTGGAGGTGGGCTAACTAGAAGTGAGCATCTTATGTGATTGGTTTGGAGAACATATTTGCTTTTTTCTTCTTGGTCCTGAGTTGAGAGCAGAGGAACAAATAGGGAAGCTGATCATCACTGACCAAGTCCTGACCATTCTTGGCCTTTTACTACAGAGGTTGTAGGTCAGAGATCTATTGCTATATATGATCTGGGCATTGCCTGTATATTCAATTTCTCACTGGTTAACAATTCTTTATATTAAGTTTACCCCATTAAAATGACTGGTATGGTTACTGTTGCTTGGGTAGACTCCAATAAAAATCTCTAAGCTTTTTGTCTACGATTAACTTGCCACACATAATTAACCTTACAAGTTTGCTTATAATATAGCAAAATTATTGGGCAATCTATTGGACGAACATTTAAATTATCATAATTTACCACAAAGATCTAAAATTAAGGACAAAGGACGTGGGTGAAATGCTAGGGTGACCCACTATCTTGGTTTGCTTGGGACTGAGGAGTTTTCGGGTAGTAGGACTCAGTGCAAACAGTTGAACAGTCTAGACAAATCAGGAGAGTTGCCTACCCTATGGCAATGCCTGCAGTTACACAGTGCTAATACTCTTTTTTCCCCCACCCAAACACTACAAAATGCATCTGCTGTTCTAATTTTTTTCCCCCATCCAAATCAATGAGAACACCACTCTGTTGGATTCTCTGTGAGTCGGGAAAATTAAACATCAAACTTGTTGGGTGGAGGAGTGTAAGTAATTTTATAGCCCACCTCCTACTAAAAGTATCCCTCTTTCTCCAGGTAAACAACGATCTGAGTTTTGTGGAGGCAAATGATTCCCTTAATACAATCAGTTGGTACAAGTGTTATTTAATCTGTGCCTTCTATACGCTTAATACAGTTCAATTTATTTTTTAAAAAGCTTTCAGAAAAAAGGTTACTTTTAGAAACAGGAAATACTCTTCCCCCCTACCCTACCTCCTTATATAATGCTGGCTAAAGATAATTACAAACATTCACAGGTGATATTTAAATTAGGCAAAAGGATGTATGTATTCCAAAACAACTGAACAAAGGAAACAGATAAACACAAAGTGTTTCATGTTTGAAGATATTTCCTCTGGCTTTCTAACAGAGAGCAATTTAATTCTGAAAGAGTGCATGTATTGATTCAAGTGCTAGCCCCTCGATACTTAACAGATGAATGAAACCCATGAAAGGGCACTTACTGTTCACACTTCCCAATATGAGAGAACAAGTATTAATAAAGGGAGGTAGTTAATTTTAGAAAATGATACTTCCCATAAAAGATTGCATGTATTGAAAATCTTTTGTAAAATACAGTTGTAGGTTATTAGTACGAAAAAATACATGGCTTGGGAGAGAATGAGGTCAGAGAGAACATTCAGGGAGAATGGCTCTGGCTGTTGCTCAGAATAGAGATGACAGTTACAGATACCTGAAGCCAAACTGAGATTAGGGGAGTGTCTAATCTTGGGAAGGGTTGTGAAAATATGTGTGTCTGCTTTTCACTTTCAGCACTTCTGCTCCTTCTGCTCACTCTCCATATTTCTAGGCTATAGGTGTCTTCAAGCAGGTGTGGACTGTTGTCTATCTATTGGCTGCTAAAATGGTGGCTACAAGGGGGCCTGGCTTGAACAATGGGAGGCATGATCTCTCCAGAGATTTTATATCTGAATTTATTCATTAAAAAAATAAAAAAGAATACTGGCAGATTACGTGAGGCTTCTTAAATGGAGTGTCTGATATGTGCGACATGTAATGTATAAATAGCTAAATCACCTTGTTGTGAGTTAGGTCACTGGCCAAGGAGATGAGTTAGGAAGAAGAGGTGTTAACAGTTATGTATATGGTCAGGTTGTTTGGGCAGTGTGATAGGTTTTTAATAAGTATGAGTGCTTCTCATCTTTACAGAATTTCCATGGTAATATCCATGATTGAAAGGGTGAGTAGATTGAGGGTTGGAGAGGATAACTTGTTCAAGAGTGTTCAGAATGCTATGAATTGGCCAAATCCATTTGGTCTGTCTTAACTATTAGGTTCCTTTCAATAGATAAGGGTAGCCAGTGTCAAAGAGAAAACTACACTGGCTACATTAACAGGCAAAAAATACTTTATTGAAGGCTATTACAATACAGTAGAGAGACCAGAACTATGGCTGAGCTCAACTCTCCTGAAACAAAGAGCTGGGATAGGTTGATCTTAGGCCAATTGATTTTGTTAATTGACCTCACCCAAAAGAAAAAGGAACTGTCTAGTGTCTTCATGACAAGGGGTAGTTTTACAACTTGAAATAAGGCACCTGATAAAGTTAATCTACTGTCTTCCTAGAGCATCTGGGAGATAGAGTGCTATCTTCCTTGATGATTACTTTTGAAAGCAATGGCTCTCTGGTCTTTGAGAAAGACATTCCTAGTTGTAAAACTGGGAAGAGGCTTTTAAAAATATTTGCATCTTAAAAAGGGCAGAGTAAATAATCTACAATTACAACTTTTTCAAAGCAAATAAATGCCCTTGAAAGAAGGTTAGGTGCCTAGACAGGAAAAAAACCTGTCTAAAGTTTAGTCAAACTGAGAAGAATATTAAGGTCATCTTGATTGTTTGTTTTGTTTAAAGAAAACCAGGCATCCCATTGACCAACTCAGGAAAGCTGTTTTATGCAGTTTATTTCATCAGATTTTTGTTATTGAGAGACTAGTTGAACCATCTGCCGAGTCTTGGCAGTAGATGATATTTACTATGAGCAATCAGGCATTTAGTGAAGGGAATTTCTATGGAAATCAAAAGGAAAACAAAGATTAACGATTGGAGCAGATCCATTTTTGAGTCTAGAGGGCAGCCCGTCAAGATTTCTAGACACTGGGCTTTAGGCTTCTTAGAAGGTAGTATGAGGACATCAGCAGCAATCTGAAAGATTCCCCAATTTGAATGTTTTCAGTGACGGCATAGACATTAGGGAGGCTTTGGTAAGATTGTCCAGTCATAGTTATTTTCTGTAGTAGACAGATAATGGAAGATGTGGAAATTCTGGTAAACTCCCTGAGTGGCCCACATAGAGCAGTTTCAGACACAAGTTGCCCATACTTGATTCACTGTTATGACGAGTCATTTGAAGTTTATATCAAGCCACATGGCTTCAGTTCACAGAGTTTCTTCAGGTCCTGGTGAAAAGGCCAGCCAAAAGACAGCCTAGGGTCCCATTAAGGACACAGGCTGTTAGGTTTTATTTTTCGATGATATCACATCAAAAAAGTGGTAAATTATCCTCAATCACAAAATAAGTCAAACAATAGATTTCATTTGATTATTTACATAGTTGTAGCAAGAATGGTAATTATATACACCTTCTCAATTTTGCTTTGCTGTAAGTTTTTATAACGAGTTTCAGATTGCAATTTTAAAAGTCTTTTGAGGCTAGAAAGTAGAGTTAAGAACTTGTCACCAGGTTGCACCAGCAGTACATATATATTTGGATGAATTTCTCTCTTTTTGAGGTTTTCAAACTATTTTCATGTTCCTAGGCCTGCCAGGAAGTGACTTTTTCCTTAAGTTACTTCACATTTAAGGCTGGGAATCCTATAAGGCGGGCACTAGGATGGTTTTTCCAAGAGGGCTTTGTTAGCATTGACTTCATAAAGTCAACCATCATTCCTTAAAACTGTCTGGTCATATTTGATTCCATGTATATCATGACCAAATATGACATTCCAGTGAAAGTCTTGGTTATATAATCAATGTTTCTAGTTACCAGGAGGACAGATTCTTACTGAACCTATGCAAATAATTATATTGCCATGAAAATGAGAATTCTTCCCTTCACACACTAGTCCAAGGTCTCTCTGTCCATTCTGTTTCTCACACATGCCAAAATTTTTCTATCCGAAGACACTTATACTTAATCATGACACAATTCTCAGGATCATCGTTGACTTCTCTCTTTCTGTCATACCCCACGTTGATTCCTTTCATAAATGTTATCAACCCTACTTTCAGAATGTATCCAGCCTCTAATTGTTCTTAAACCATCTATTCTACCACCTGGTCCATGCCAGCATCCTCTTTTGCCTGGATTATTGTCACAGATTCCTACCTAGTCTTTCTCCCTACAGTTTCTTCTCAATGGAGTAGCAGTCAATTTGTTAAACAAAATTCCAGCTTTGTCATTCTTGACTCTAAAATTTCTCATCTTGTTACCGTCTGCTCAGAACCCTCCCACTTCACACATAGTACAGGTCAATTGCGTATAATGTCCACATCTCCCTGAATCCCACTCTCACCTGCCTGTCACCCATTTCGCTCCATCCAAATGGGCCTTATCGGGGTTCTTTTACCATGCCAGACACCCCTTCTCTCTCAGAACATTTGCACATGCAGTATTATCTGCCTGGAATGTTCTTCCCCCAAATATTCACAGAGTTTGCTTCTCAATTCTTTTAAGTCTCTGCTCAAATGTCTCAAAATAAATGTGACATTCTCTGACCACCTATCTAAAACAACCCCTTCTCTGATCATCTTACACCTAGTATTCCGTGGCTTCCTAACACTACTTCTAACCCTTACTCTGCTTTATTTTGCTGCTTAGAACTTTCACTTTTTTTTTTTTTTTTTTTTGAGACGGAGTTTTGCTCTTGTTACCCAGGCTGGAGTGCAATGGCGCGATCTCGGCTCACCGCAACCTCCGCCTCCTGGGTTCAAGCAATTCTCCTGCCTCAGCCTCCCGAGTAGCTGGGACTACAGGCCTGCACCACCATGCCCAGCTAATTTTTGTATTTTTATTAGAGACGAGGTTTCACCATGTTGACCAGGATGGTCTCGATCTCTTGACCTCGTGATCCACCCGCCTCGGCCTCCCAAAGTGCTGGGATTACAGGCGTGAGTTTAACACATAATACTTTTACTTATTTATTCTGGTAGTCAATAAATCAACTAAGGCTTTGACAATTCTGTGACATAGAAACAGAACCATAGAGCAGAAATTTCTGAGAAATGAAGGGCAGTGAAGATTAGAGCTGAGTGCCCACTGTAGGGAACTATCTCATATCAAGCAGAATCATTCAAAAGTCAGTGCAAGCATGGGTGCTATGGTTTGTTTGAATAATTTAGGCAGCTCTAAACCAATGCACAAGAGGTGGGTAATTTTCTGCTCTATTTTTCCAGAACTTGAGATGAAGCTATCACTGACATTATTCCCACTTTCAAAAATGTTCATGAAAAGGCAAATCTGAGATAAGTGGCACAAAAACAAGCTTGTGGTATTCACTTCAGGTACTGCTGAGCATTTAAATGAGAGTAAGCAATTTGGATCTCTCATTTGGACTATTTTACTGAAAGTAGAATATGAAATTTTATGTTTTGTTTTTAAAGGTCTTTTGGTTTCTCTGATATGATTTTTTTCTGCTTTGCTGGAAAAAAAGCTTTCTTAACTTATTCTGTACTTTTTTCAAATGTCTAAATAGATTTAACGTTGTAATAAGAACTCGAGCTAAAATTAAACTGTGCTAATTTTAAAATCACATAAAATTTTTCTAATATCTTTAGCTAGAGAGATTTAAATATACATATTTTCTGGTAAAAGAGGAGTCTGTGTTAAAAATATATTTCTGGTGATAAACATGGATGGGAGTAGAAAATACAAGCCTTATTTGAACCCTCCACTCAGAAACTTTACACATATCCTACAGGAAAACCAAGTGAAAGAGAGGCAAAACCTCCTTAGAACAGATAAAGAGTAGTTTTTCCCTATCAAGTTTGAGGGGATCAACTTTGTATCCTTTCCAGTCCTGGAAATGTTACAGAGTACTTTTACATACCTAAAATCACTTGACTTTTTGAAAATTCTGTGGCATTGACAAGATAGCTATTTTGTCCCTATTTTATAGTAAAATAATGATATTCAGAGTGATTAAATTACTTTGATAAAACCACATCTCCAGTAGGGATGTATCCATTTGGCAGAAAAAATAGCCATCCAGTCCTACTTCATGCTGAAGACTGAATTTACCTGTTGCCCAACTTCACATAAAAGTGGAGTGCCCTCTCTCCAGAAAACCTTAGCAGGATAATTGATGTTTATAATCAGATTTTTTGGGATGGCAGAGGAATTATGAAATGGGGTCACAATCCTGGGGGCCCTTACATATGCGAATAATCTACCAGAAACACAAATGAGAAATATTCAATTATCTCTTCTAACATTTGTGCTTTGAAACATGTCCTTCAAGAAGAAGAGATCAGATTACTCACTTGTTTAGATGGCAGGTGGATCATATTGTTGGAAATTAAAGTAGGAAGGCCTAAGTTGAATGTAACATCAAGCTGCCATCTCCAAATGGAATCAAGAACTGTAGACCAATGGTCATGATTTTTATTCTTGGTGCCCTCATTACCCTTCTACATATTTCTGTAGACTAAGTGTAAAGTGCTTTCAAATAAAAATAGCTATATGCAGTCAGGATACCTGGAAATCTAAATTTACTTGAAAGAAGAAATAAAAGTTTGAAACTTCATAGTCTACTTCTAAAAATAAAAGAAAATTTGGTGAACCAGCCTCATTCTGTGGACTATTTTAGAAAAAGAACAAACACAGAGGAACCTCAGCAGTATCAGCTGTCATCAGCAAGTTCAGACCTGAGTGTTTTGTCTCCAGATTCTGCCAAAAACCCAGATGGGAGAGGTGGTACCACATGACCTATGCTATTCTATGTCCTTTAGATACTTCAAATTCTATCCCTAAACACACTTAACCACTAAACAGTAGAAAACTGTTGTTATGCTCCTTAGTACATAGTTTCACTTGCTTTAATGTTTTCTATAGTACTTTATCAAATATTAGTAACAGCAGCAGCAACAACAAAAATCCAAAAGGGCTACATAGAATTTCTGGCTACAACATTCTGTGGTTTACTCATGGTATATCTTTAGTACGTTGGACAGTGCTACACAGATATTAGCTATTCAGCAAATATTTGTTGAGTAAAGGTTACTTTAAGGGTTTGATTTTTATCCTAAGCTCATTAAAATGCTATTGAAAGTTTTCATTGGAGAGGTGACATGATTAGAATTGCATTTTATTACATTTACTTTTTCAGCTACCTGTGAAATGGATTAGAAAAACACAAGACTTTAAAAAAATTATTAAACATATTGTTGATATCAGCGATTCTTGTTTTAAGATAACAATTTTACTAATGTGTATAATACAGGCTTTTTACTTAAATGTATACTTTTTATTACCATGGGGAGAATTCCCTCATCTTATTTTAGTTGTTTTAGATCGGACATTTAAACAGCTCATTGAATGTTGTCAAACTTTTTGAGCAGATACTTTGAAGGTAGATAATTGAATAGATGAAAAAAATGAGGAAAAAAGAAAATAAATGGTGTGAAAGAAAAAGAGACTAAATGCACCCAAAGTATGGTTCTACACGTGTGTTAATGACTGGCCATACATACCTAAGCTTAATTGCAGATGCAATCCTCATTTTTGTTCACCCAGGGATACAAAACCCTCATTAATAGTTGGACATCAATACATCTTTGTAGAATTAGCTGTTTAATTAAGTCATTCTTACATTTTCCACATGTTCTCATGTTCCATAAAGGAAGCTATACTGGAAATATTTTACTTCTGTTTCTTTCTCCTGCCTTTTCTATCAGAGCAGAGATGACTATGAGGTTCAAGGAGCTATGGATTTTTTGTGGGGAGGAAGGGTAATAAAGCAATAAATACAGCGAAATGGTCTTTTCCCATCATGGAATTGATTTTGTTTTCCTAGGTTCATTTTTAGTGTAACTTTATATACTTTCCTACGCTGGAAAGAAATAAACTCTGAAGTTTGAAACGAGTAAATCCCATGATGGCTTCCTTAAGAAGACTGAGAAAGAGTTTGCCTGCATATAAATTCATGTTTGCCATCAAAGGCAGAGGAGAATGTAGCCTACGTTTCTGTCCTGTTGTCACTTAGGTGGCTCATTTGCACTGATAATAGCCAAAACTGGCTTATTAATCCCTCACACATATTTGTCTGGCAATAAAATTGTTCCTCTCTAATTAGGGCCATGCACAAAGTTGGACAAGAAGTGCCTCAGGCTATCATTCAACACTATCACAGCCAGACCATCCAGCAAAATCTGTCAGAAATGCTCTCCATCTCCTTCACATGTAAAGTATCTGCAGTTAAATTAAGATGCTAATGACTATGCTGATGACTCCAGCATGAAGATGTCGGAGTGCCACTGAGAAGGAAATGTTTCTTCACTGCCAAATCTATTTAGAATATTTCAAACAACTAGACATTTTGTTTCTGTGAGGTCTCCTGCGCCACAGGTTTTGAGTATAGAAAGATAAATTTTATTTTTTCAGCACTGAAGGTTGTAATTGTGATGGGTCAGATATGAAAATGGGGTGTTCTAAATGTCATTTCAATATCGTTCCTCCAGCTGCATCAAAAAAGAAGTTGCGTGGACCCTTTTACCTCATCAGGACTCTGTCTGGGAGAGGAGATTCCAATATTCTGTTCAGGTCCTTGCCCTTCATCCCTGCTGTCTCTAGTTACTCTCCTGTTATGGCTCATCTGTTTTCACAAGGTACGCCTTACTACAAAGTACTTTCCTTCATCGGAATAACAAATTATTGTATAAGAAGTGTTTTTAGTGTAAGTTTATTATAAAACTAAACAAATTCTCTCATTCCCATTCCACATCTGCTTCTCCCTCCCATTCTTCAGTCTTCTTTCTCTCAACCAGTGATACCATCTTACATCAAGGCAGAAACAGGAATGTCACCCTTGATATCTCTATCTTCACCACCCCTCACATCTGTCCATCAAGTGCTCTCAATCATAATTTATAAATATGTCTTAAATCTGAGATTTTCTTCATTTCCATTACTACCACTCTATTACAAGACACCTCTTCTTCCAATTGGACTTACGTAATAGCCTCTAAATGGGGTAATATCTAAATGGTTAAGTCTTTTTTTTTTTTTTTGATACAGAGTCTTCCTCCGTCACCAGGTGCCAGGCTGGAGTGCAGTGGCGTCACCTTGGTTCACTGCAACCTCCGCCGCCCAGGTTCAAGCAATTCTCCTGCCTCAGCCTCCCGAGTAGCTGGGACTACAGGCGCGTGCCACCACACCCAGCTAATTTTTTTGCATTTTTAGTAGAGACAGGGTTTCACCATGTTGACCAAGATGATCTCGATCTCTTGACCTCGTGATCCACCCGCCTCGGCCTCCCAAAGTGCTGGGATTACAGGCGTGGGCCACCGCGCCCGGCCTAAATGGTTAAGTCTTAAAAAGTCAAATGGCATTTTCTGCTCAAGCATTTACTCTCAACATTTATGAGACTTCATTTGTATTTGAATTTGATAGAAGTCATTTCAATATGTCAATCATCACCTCTAGAGTTTTTCCAAAGCATGGTTCTCCAGATATACTCTATCTGCTTTCTTCTCTGCCTCTGCATCATTTTTTTTCTCTGTCTCTCTGTCTTTCTCTCTCTCAGGCACCTCTCTCTCAACAAGAGCTAAATTGCAGGTGTCAGATCCCTTAGGAATGAATAATTCTTTATTCTCATCTTTGCTCTGAGTAATTTTATGCAATTGCAAAGTTTTGTTGAATGTTTTTCCTTAAAGTCTTTTTGCTTATATTATACATTTTATTGCTTATTACATAGGAAGATTTGACAATTTTGGTCTTTTGATATTTTATTTTCTTTAAATTTAACCTTTCCAATATGGCAAGATCCTAAATTTCTAAAACCTCCTCTTCTTTCTTTCATTTCACTTGTAAACAATTAAGTTCCTTTTTGAGTTCTTTCTCATGTAATTCATTGACAAACATAGCAAACAGTACATACTAAGCAGGGTCTAGTTTCCCACTGCTTCTCTTGAAGCTACAAGTTTATTAAGCAAATAGCCTGCCTTCCAAGAACATTTTCTTGTGCCCTCAAAGTCTGTTGCATTCTAGCCACCTCTTCAGGGTGGTTGTTTTTGTACTAGAACTTGGTTCCCTGGGACGCTGTGACATCCTAATAGGAGACTTGCATGTTCTTCTTAGTAGAAGGGAGCTCTAACTAAAGAGTAGAATCGAATACCTACTCTTGTCTACCATAATGTGAAAGTGATAAATGTCACCTCCCTTCTCAATACTTTGGCCAGAATTAATCATATGGTGTTGCTTAACTGCAGGGGGACTAGGAAGCATAGTCTCAGCTGTGCCCTGGTAAAGAGAACCAGATATTATTGAGCACTAACAAGGTTTACCTTGTGATGTATAAATTCTAAACACATTAAAAAATAAGGGAGGAGTGATAAAGATAACTTCCATAGAAGCCAGGAAAGGAAAAAAGAAGAAACAGAGATCCCAAAGTTTTGAGGAATGTAATATATATTAGAGGTAGAATTTCAAATCAGTTAGAAAAAAATATATATTATTTTTTTCCCTCTAATTAGTAGAAGAACAATTGGCTTTTCACAAGGAAAATAAAATGAAAAATAAAATTATGTTCTTAGTTCATACCTTACACTCGTGTTATATGAGATAACATTAAAAGATTGGGCAAAGCCAATTCCTCTAGGTCTGTTCAAGCCATGCTAAGGAATTAGGATTTTATTCTAAGAGACATGGGGAGTTATTTGAGGATTTTATTTATTTATCTATCTTTTTATTTCTGAACCCAGGACAGTGCTAAGAATTTTTACGTAAGCAAATGAAGTAAACAGATTTATGATTTTCAAAGGTTACTTTTAAAAAAGTAAATAGACAATTGAATATAATTAGAAAGATTATTGGGAGAAAAGTGCAGTAATCCAAGTAAGAGATGAAGGTGATTTTTACTGGAGAATTGGCAGTGAACGTAGAGAGAAATACAATGCAGCTTAGGCTGAGAAAGCATCCCATGTTTTACTTCGTATTTAGGAAGCAGGAGTGAGGGACAACTGGAGTGATAGAGTAACAGAAGAGAAAGAATTACTGTGAGTTACCTTACTGAGCAGGGTAACTGCTAAGTGCAACTGTTAGGTCTGTGGATCTACACTGGTAAGAAGGTAAGTAAGTTGCATGTCAGAATCATCCCCCAAAGGTCAGGAAGGTTAAAAAAATCATGCACTGGTTTACGTTTTGTCTTGGTGTGCTGAGCTCCCTGAACCTCTAGGTTGCACAAGTCTGGGCATGGGTGTTGAGCAGGATCCTGAGCATTGGGTCAAGAGACCAGAGGTACAGGGATGAAAGGAGGAGAGATACTGTTAGGTTGCACCCGCATAAATTTGGAAATTTGGTCAGAATCCAAACAAAGCTAGAACAAGAAACAGGTGAGGCCAAGAAGGTCTTAGGTGGTACATAAGAGGCCTCTGGTATGGAATAATTTGGTATAAATTTGGGAGATAAAAAGAATAGACAACTTTTTAAATTAAATGGTGATGTGGTGGGGTGATAAGGGAAAGGAAGGAAGGACTTGAGACTGGGTGGAGACAGATCTGATTACATGCAGTAATTGTGATATTAGAGCTTGAAAAATGGTGTACCTCAACCACGCTCAGGCTTGAGGAAATAAGGGCTGACAAAGAGTTAAACAATCAAATAGGTTGATGAATATGAGAAAAACAAGTGGTGACAAGATACAATTTTCCAAGACCTAGAGAAGCCCTGGAAACAAAAGTTGGGAGCATGAATCAATTGCAGAACAGGAGGCCTGGAACAGAGAAGCTGGATGATTAGGGAGGTAGGTCGTAGGGGAACATAAAGTGGGAAATATAGAAGCAGAAATTCTGTAGAGCCTCCTAAGCTATGAGTAGGGTTTGTGTTTTATAACAATAAGAATCCATTAAATGTGATCTTTTAAGGATTTTTTGAAAAATAATTCTGCTTATAAAGTGAAAATAGATTGGAGAAATACAAGATTGGAGCAACAATGCTGGTTATGTGGCTGTTAAAATAACTAAGTGAGAGATGGGCATAATCTGAACTAGGGTTATGACAATAAAGTGGAAATTAATGGACCGATTCCAAGAAAGATGTAGGAAGAAGAATGAACCAGATGTGTAAGGAAAGGGGAAAAAGAGGAGCCAAGGATGATGCCAAGACTTCCGGCTTGAATAAGTGGTTGGATACAGGCTTGTTGGAGACAACATGTGCTTTAGATAGAGTGAGTCTGAAGGGCCTTCGATACAGCAAGTGGCAACATTTAACAGAGAGTTAAAGAGCTGCTGGATGTCATAGACAATCCAAGTTTTAAAGCTAAATTGATCTTAACATGGGTTTGTCAGCAATTGTGATAGAAGAATAATCAATGTTCTTGGGAAAAGACTCCAATATATGTTGGTAAGAGAGTGTCATTCATAATGGGCAAATAAATCTAAGCTACATCAAGCCAGAAGTGGATAGAGTAAAGGGTTGAAGAGAAGAAAATAAAATATCACATTACTGGCAGTCCCTATGGAGGGGAGGAGGAACTGCTTTTTTTTTTTTTTTTTTTTCAGAGTAACTGAACTTTATTTTTTTTATTTTATTTTTTTTGTTGTTGTTATTTTTATTTTTTTTATATATACTTTTTATTGCATTTTAGGTTTGGGGGTACATGTGAAGAACATGCAAGATTGTTACATAGGAACACACATGGCAGTGTGATTTGCTGCCTTCCTCCCCATCACCTATATCTGGTATTTCTCCCCATGCTGTCCCTCCCCAACTCCCCACCCCCTGCTGTCCCTCCCCTTTTTCCCCCCGACAGACCCCCGTGTGAGATGCTCCCCTCCCTGTGTCCATGTGTTCTCATTGTTCAACACCCGTCTATGAGTGA
>PVKV010027932.1:0-25727 GCA_004027835.1 Alouatta palliata | reverse complement strand
CCTGTCATCCCAGCACTTTGGGAGGCCGAGGCGGGTGGATCACGAGGTCAAGAGATCGAGACCATCCTGGTCAACGTGGTGAAACCCCGTCTCTACTAAAAATACAAAAATTAGCTGGGCATGGTGGCACGTGCCTGTAGTCCCAGCTACTCGGGAGGCTGAGGCAGGAGAATTGCTTGAACCCAGGAGGCGGAGGTTGCCGTGAGCCGAGATCGCGCCATTACACTCCAGCCTGGGTAACAAGAGCGAAACTCCATCTCAAAAAAGAAAAAATTAACAAACCATCAGCACGCATATTTTTAATAACATTTAAACTATTATTTTTCTATAGTGTACTAGGCTGAGAGCCTTAGAGATCTATAGATATAAAATGAAATAGCAACTGCCCTTCATTCTGTCTGTCTTCAGGATGTTTTTCCTCCAGTGGAACTTCAGGGCTATTTGTATCCACATCTCCATTACAGGCCAGAATATGAAGAACAAAACTAACAACTTGTATGCAACTCCTGACACTTGAGGGTTTTATACCTTTTACAAATAAGGGACAACAGGAGTGTACCCATTTTAGGGACACAAAGTTCCACTCAAGATAGAAAGTGACTCAAGATACACCTTGGAAACTTTGCTAGTGCAATTAGGCCACACTGAGTGATGTTCTCAGCATTTTTTTTTTTTTTTTTGAGGCAGAGTCTCACTCTGTTGCCCAGGCTGGAGTGAAGTGGCACAATCTTGGCTTACTTCGACCTCTGCCTCCTGGACTCAAGTAATCCTGCCACCTCACCCCGCTAGTAGCAGGGACTATAGGCGTTCACCATCATGCCCAGCTAATTTTTGTATTTTTAATACAGACAGGCTTTTACCATGTTGGCCAGGCTGGTCTCAAACTCCTGACCTCAAGTGATCTGCCTGCCTCAGCCTCCCAAAGTGCTGGGATTACAGGCATGAATCACCACAACTGGCTGTCCTCAGCATCTTTATGAAAATGCATTGAGTAGGCATCAGTGCTGAGCAAGGCACTAACAACAACAATAAGAAATTACAAGGTTTCTATCTGGCATTATAAAGAAGGAAATGCTACTGAAGGAAGGAAAATACGTGATGTGTGTATTCATCTGTATTAGCATAGACTATGTCTCAAAGCACATATGTGAAACCAGGGCCTCTGGAGAGGAATATTGGGTGGGTAAGGCATAAGATGGCAGGGAGACTTTCCCTGTATGTCCTTTTGTATGTTTTGTATTTTGTACCATGTAAATATGTTCCACCTATAACATTTTTTAGTTTTTAAAAAAAGTCTAGGTCTTTTCCTTTAATTCTCACAATAATGCCACAAGGAATGTACTTTTTTTTTTTTTTTGAGATGGAGTTTTGCTCTTGTTGCCCAGGCCGGAGTGCAATGGTGTGATCTCAGCTCACCACAACCTCTGCCTCCTGGGTTCAAACAGTTCTCCTGCCTCCTGAGTAGTTGGGATTACAGACACCCACCACCATGCCCGGCTAATTTTGTATTTTTAGTAGAGACAGGGTTTTCTCCATGTTGGTCAGGCTGGTCTCAAATTCCCAACCTCAGGCGATCCACACATCTTAGCCTCCCAAAGTGCTGGGATTACGGGCATGAGCCACTGCACCTGGCTGAGGAATATATTGGTAATATCCCCTTTACCACGGGAGCTGTTTGATTAGGGCTCTTCCCACTTTAAGCTTGTATCAAGGTTGGCAAAACTCATGGAAAAACATCAAAAGTCCCATCCAGGGTTAGACCAATAGTCCAGGGCCTCTGATATTAGGATTTTTAGATCAAAATAGGGCAAAGTTATAGGGCTATGACAGCCATGTGTGGTTTAAGGCCCTTTCAGTGGAGACTCCTTCTGCCTAGACTATATATATCCTGAGAGCGGCTCCAGACTAGGGTTTATCTTGAGCCTAACTTGGATCCTTATGCCTCATTCCTAGAGAGTTCATGGTGATACATTTTATGCAGGCTGCTCATGTTCATCAAATCCACAAAAATAATCTGAAATCTCCTGAAGGGATGTGGGACAATGATGAAATGGAAACACCGAGTATTTAAGTCCTTTACAGAAAGCGATTTAAATCCTTTACAGAAAGCAATTCAAATCTTATGTTATTGTGCACTGGAATTTCCCAGTGGGCTTTGCTCCCTCCTTGCCTTCTTCCCATTCTCTTCCTGCTTGAGTCCTCCATATCTTATTTTTCTCCCTTGACTAACAGCCAGGCTACAGCCTCCAGGAACCTCAGAGCACAGAGCCCTGTAACTTTTCTGTACTTTGGCCATCCACTAACATTTGGGTTCATAAAATGTTAGTGACATATTACTGTCATACAGGTTTCCAAAACACACAATTTCACTGATGCTAGCAGTGGACTCTTCAGTGGTAAGAGCACAGTCTAAATGTCTTACTTCTGTTTGGAGTGCCTTTTGGATCTTTCTCTTGGATATCTTTATTTTTAAGATGGAGTCTTGCTCTGTGGCCCAGGCTGGAGTGTAGCAGCGTGATCTCAGCTCACTGCAGCCTCTGCCTCCCAGGTTCAAGCAATTCTCTGCCTCATCCTCCTGAGTAGCTGGGATTACAGGAACATGCAACCACGCTTGGCTAATTTTTGTATTTTTAGTAGAGACTAGGTTTCACCATGCTGGCCGGGCTGGTCTTGAACTCCTGACCTCGTGATCCACCCGCCTCAGCCTCCCAAAGTGCTGGAATTACAGGGGTGAGCCACCATGCCTGGCTGGTTATTTCTGTATATGACCATCATTTTCCTTTCTTTTCTTCTTTTCTTTCTTTTTATTTGAGACAGGGTCTTGCTCTGTCACCCAGGCTGGAGTGCAGTGGCGCAATCTCTGCTCACTGTAGCCTCGACATCCCAGGTTCAAGTGATTCTCCCAACTCAGCCTCCCAAGTAGCTGAGACTATGCCTGGCTAATTTTTGTGTTTTCAGCAGAGACAGGGTTTTGCCGTGTTGCACAGACTGCTCTTGAACTTCTGTGTTCAAGAGATCTGCTTGCCTCGGCCCTATGAAGTGTTGGGATTATAGACATGAGCTATGGCACCCAGCCTGACGATTTTCTGTATACACCCATTTATAATGCTTCAAAACAAAAAAACAGGGCATGATATAACCACTATTTTGCAATTTTTTGACAATTTATTTTACAAAAAATTTTGATAAATTATTTTGCAAAATATTTGATAATATATTAGGGGCATCTTTTCATGTGCACATATAAAGAGCTTATAGTCTATTTTTATTTCATTTTTATTATTTATTTATTTATTTATTTATTTTGAGACAGGATCTCACTCTGTAACCCAGGCTGGAGTACAGTGGCATGAACATGGCTTACTGAATCCTCAACCTCCCTGGCCCAAGCAATCTTCCCATCTCAGTCCCCAGTAGCTGGGACTTCAGACGTGCACCACCACACCTGGCTAATTTTTGTATATTTTGTAGAGTTGGGGTTTCACCATATTTCCCAGGCTGGTCTTGAACTTTTGGACTCAAGCCATTTGCCCACCTCTAGCTTTCCAAAGTGCTGGAATTATAGGCATGAACCACCATGCCGGCCTATTTTTAATTTTTATCAAGTGGGGAAAAAATTAACAAGAATAGAAACAACCTGAATATTATCATTGACAATTTTAATGTGATAGATTTAGAATCTTATATTCTACACAAACATATTGGAAACTTCGTATCTTACATTGTTTATAAATGCCTATAGGACATTTAGAAAAACTGGCTAAATGACAAATGTTACAAAATTCCAAAAGGAAAAGAGTTCTTGTAGGACATGTTATTTGACCATAATTTATTAAAACTAAAAAAATTAAATATCTAAACATGTGGATATATTTTTAAAATTCTAGATAATTCCTGGCTTGAGTAAATAACCAAATACTCCTAATATTAAAGAATAATGTACTGTGTTCATAAATATTTTATAGGAATGTAAAATTAGATAAATGTTAAGAAATGTATCAATGCAATTTTTACACTAAATAGATTAAAAAAGAAAAGCCATATTCTAGAAGCTAAGAGGGAATTTGATACAGCCATTCTAAATTTTAAAATCTTGATTAAATAGAAATGGAATGGAACTTTAACACAAAAATGAATATACAAATGAACAAAGACCAATAAAGCCAGTTCCATGAAAGTCAAGAGTGAGATAACGATGCCCACCACCCTTAATATTTCATGAAGACTATTCTAAAAGGTCTAATCAATGCAATATGATTTTTTTTTTTTTTTGAGATAAAATCTCACTTTGTTGCCCAGGCTAGCATGCAGTGGCTCAATCTCAGCTCACTATAACCTCTGCCTCCTGAATTCAAGTGTTTCTCCTGCCTCAGCCTCCTGAGTAGCTGGGATTACAGGTGCGTGCCACCATGCCCGGCTAATTTTTTTGTATTTTTAGTAGAGACAAGGTTTCACCATGTTGGCCAGGCTGGTCTCAAATGCCTGACCCTCAAGTGATCCACCCACCTCAGCCTCCTAAAGTGTTGGGATTACAGGTGTGAGCCACCAGGTCTAGCAATATGACATATTTTGTAAAGGGAGAAACAGAATTATCATCATTTGCAGATGATAGGATGTTTACCTAGAAAATCTAAGAGAAATTGCCCAAGAGTATGATTAGAATTTAAATAATTCAGTCAAGTGATCAGATAAAAGGTAAATACGTTGAAGAAATAATTTATTCATTAGCAATAATGAATCAGAAAATAAAGTGAAAAATTGTGATTCAAAAAGCAAGTAGATTAAAAAGCACAGTTCCTGGTAGACGGGATGTTATGGACATAAGCTGTAATAATCTTAGTTATTGATTTTATAGATTTTTATGGTGAAATTACTGAGACAAAAGATACAAACATTTTTAAGCTTCTTGATGCATATATTCAAATTATTCTTTTAACTTCTTTTTTTTTTTGAGATAAGAGTTTTGCTTTTGTTGCCCAGGCTGGAGTCCAATGTCCTGATCTCTGATCACTGCAACCTCCACCTCCTGGGATTAAGTGATTCTCCTGCCTCAGCCTCCCCAGTAGCTGTGATTACAGGCATGCGCCACCATGCCTGGCTAATTTTTGTGTTTTTAGTAAGACGGAGTTTTGCCATGTTGGTCAGGCTGGTCTCAAACTCCAGATCTCAAGTGATCCACCTGCCTCGGCCTCCCAGAGTGTTGGGATTACAGGCATGAGCCACCATGCCCAGCCTCTTTTAACTTGTAATTGAAGTATAACATGCATATAGACACTTTGGGTGGCTGAGGTGGTGAATCACTTCAGGTCAGGAGTTCAAGCCCAGCCTGGCCAACATGGTGAATTTCATCTCTACTAAAAACACAAAAATTAGCCGGGCATAGTAGCGGGCACCTATAGTCCCAGTTACTTGGGAGGCTGGGGCAGGAGAATAGCTTCAACCTGGGAGGCAGAGGTTGCAGTAAGCCAAGATCATACCACTGCTCTTTAGCCTAGGTGACAGAGCAAGACTCTGCCTTGAAAAGGAAAAACAACACAAAACAAAACAAAACAAAACAAAACAAAAAAAATACCCCATGCAGATCGAAAAACCATGCATATAGAAAAAATGTGCATATATAAAGCTGGTCATCAGTGAACAGAACAAGAAAGAACCTTTCTAGTACCCCAAGAACCCTTCGCATGTCTCCTTCTATTCCCTAGCCATCTTCCTCCCCAGAGTGTTTCTGACTTTTAACAACATAGATTAGTTTTGCCTGTTTTGCACTTCATATGAATAGAATCATACATATGTACTCTTTTGTGTTTGGATTCTCTTGCTCAGTATTATGTTAATAAGATTCAGCCCTCTTTGCTCAGGTGGTTGTAGGTTACTTGTATTGCTGTATAGTATTTCATTGTATAAATAGACCACAATCTTCTATTCTTCTGTTGATGGGCATCTGGGTAGTTTTCAATTTGGGGCTATTACAGAGTGCTGCTTTGGGGGTCATATGGAACATTTTGAACCCAACACTGCTATGGTATCTTGAAGAGCAGTGACTTTTGGCATATTGGCTTATAGTCTTCTGGACTATAGATACTGGCATATTCATAGTGGGTCCTGTCAGCAGTGGCAGTGGTATAGCAGGACCCTTAAATGGCTTCGTGAGTAGAGGGCACTGAAAAGAGGGAACCAGAGCAAAAAAGGAAGAAAAAGGTGGATGCTGAATGAAGGACTATGACTGACAGACTGGTTCATGAGCCTACTGAGACAAACCTGTCATGAACTCCAGGCTACTGGCTACTGATAGGAATATAATTTTAAATTAGAACTACAACCAATAGGGTTCTGGAAACATCTGAGTTGTCCCCTTTTTTAAGTTTTATTTTAAGTTCAGGGGTACAGGAGGGATTTGTTACATAAGTAAACCTATGTCATGGGGGTTTGTTGTACAGATTTCATCACCCAGGTATTAAGCCTAGTATTCATTAGTTATTTGTCCTGACCCTCTCCCTCCTCCCACCCTCCACCCTCTGATAGGCCCCAGTGTCTGTTGTTCCCCTCTATGTGTCCATGTGTTTTCATCATTTAGCCCCCATTTATAAGTAGGAACATGCATTATTTGATTTTCTGTTCCCGCATTAGTTTGCTAAGGATAATGGCCTCCAGCTCCATCCATGTTCCTGCAAAGTGCATGATATTGTTCTTTTTTATGGCTGCATAGTATTACATGATGGATATGTACCATATTTTTTTTATCCAGTCTACCATTGGTGGGCATTTATGTTGATTTCACATCTTTGTTATTGAGAATAGTGCTTCAGTGAACGTACACGTGCACATGTCTCATGATAGAATGATTTATATTCCTTTGGGCATATACCCAATAATGGGATTGCTGAGTCAAATGGTAGTTCTTTCTGTTTTTAAGTCTTTGAGGAATCGTCACACTGCTTTCCACAATGTTTGAATTAATTTACACTCCTATCAACAGTGGATGTGTTCCTTTTTCTCCACAACCTTGCCACAGTCTGTTATTTTTTGCCTTTTAAATAATAGCCATTCTGACTGGTGTGAGATGGTCTCATTGTGGTTTTAATTTCTCTAATGATCTGGACACAGGAACCGGCAAAGATTTCATGATGAAGATGCCAAAAGCAATTATAACAAAAGCAAAAATTGACAAATTGGATCTAATTAAACTAAAGAGCTTCTGCACAGCTAAAAAAGCTATCAATAGCATAAACAGACAACCTACAGAATGGGAGAAATTTTTTACAAACTATGCATCTGACAAACGTCTAATATCCAGCATCTATAAGGAACTTAGATAAATTTATAAGAAAAAGACAACCCCATCAAAAAATGGACAAAGGACATGAACAGACACTTTTCAAAAGAAGAAATACATGTAGTCAACAAGCATATGAGTTCCCCTTTTTTTATTTGCTATGAGGGAACTGTGTCTTACTGGTTTTTGTGTCCCAGCACAAAGCCTGACACCCAGCAACTGTTAACAAAATATTTGTGGATTTATTTAACGAAAGAGTTGGGAGGAGGTGGAGAACAGAGGGTGGGGAGCATCACACATAAATGTGCACACTTCAAATGTGTTGATCACTTCCTGATGTGATCAGACCAAAAATACAAAACAGAAACACGATCTGTGCCATGGGTCCTGGCCCTTTTTGCTTCTGCCAGCATGTGTGAGATGCAGAGGCAAATTCCGTGGCAGTTAGAAAGAGAACTGGCGGCCAAGATGGAGAAGAGGGAACATTTAACCTTAACTTTCCACAGTCCTGAGGTTCCCAAAATAAAGGGGGACTGGAAATACCAAAGGGTGAGGAGGAATCTAATTGAAAGTCAGATGGGGGGAAGAGGACTTACTTAAAGGCAGGGCTAGACAGAGCATCCTAAAGACAGAAAAGATCACCCTGAAAATTTTGTGTGTTTTTTTTAGGAGTGGGGAAAGATATCCATAAATCAAACACACATGGGAATGCTTGAGGTAGAGAAGAGTAGGTGACTTGGGGGATCAGAGGTTATCCTTACGAGTAGGCAATATTTCCCTCATCCTTGTAGCCTACCCTCCCTGCCAACAAACATCCAAGTGCCTCGATGTCATCCCAGAGGCGGCAGCAGCATGTGGATCAGGCACACATCTACATCCGAATGCTCTGTGGCAGCCTCTGTAGTTTTAGCCTCTTAATGCTGATCGGGATGTCCCCACTGAACTGGGTGCAGTTCCTGGTGAACAGGAATGGCCTTGAGCTCTCTGCAGGACTCTGGACCTTATGCAACCACGAGCTGTGCTGGAGCCACACACCCAAGCCACCCTGTGAGTGACACCAAATTAAATGCCACAGGCCCCCCCCACAATTCCAGAGCTTTCTGCCCACACCAATTGGCCCTTCATCCTTCTTCCTCCAAGATCTTTTGGCCTTCACCTCCCCAAGTGCAGGATGGATCTCAGTCAAGTTGTCAATGTAGCCGTATCCTCAGTGTACCCTTTTCCCCTCCTATTCCAGGCTGTTTTTAGTCCTAAATAATGGGTTATACTCTCTTTACTCTATGGGAAGAACCGTTTGTTTGTTTGTTTGTTTTTAGTGACAGCGTCTTGCTCTATCGCCTAGCTGAAGTGCAGAGTAGCACTATTATTGCTCACTGCAGCCTCCACCTCCAGGGCTCAAGCAATCTTCCCACTCAACCTCCTGAATAGGTGGGACTACAGATGTGTGCCACCACTCTTGGCTAATTTTTAAAATTATTTTGTAGAGGTCTCATTATGTTGTCCAGGCTGGTCTCAAAGTCCTGGCCTCAAGTGATCCTCCCAAAGTACTGGGACTATAGGTGTGAGCCACCATACCTGCCCTAGGAAAAACTCTTTTGTCTTTTACAAGGTGTTACTGCTAAGCATTGTGATTGATAGTCTAACACGGCTTGCTGACTTAGAAGAGAAGCGATTGATCATAGCTGGAAGAAAAAGCAAATACCTTAACCTCTGTTACATCTAACATTGAAGGTCAGGTTGTTCTTCTCCTAGCAGTGGAAGAGAACTTAAATCTATGTTAGATATGTGATATAACAAATGCCAGCTATGAAGATAATATTATTTATGTCAAATTTTATGTGAATTTAAATAAATCTGAAAGTGCAACACAAAATATTTCAAAATAAGTTTTTGGGGCTAAAAATATCATATGCATGAGTTTTCCAATCAAACCAAAAACTCAGAGGAAAGATAACATTACACTGACAGTTTTCCCATCATCCGCAAGATAAAAATTTACACAAAGGAATTTATATCTTGTGAGTGATGGGAAAGAAAAGTTGCTGGCTGTCTCAGTATCTTTATGAAAATGCACTGAGTAGGCATCAGTTGGGCACAGAGCAAGGCACGAACGATAACAATAAGAAATTACAAGGTTTCTACCTGGTGTTATAAAGAGGAAAATGTGATATGTGTACTCATCTGTATTAGCATAGACTATGTCTCAAAGCACATATATGAAACCAGGGCCTCTGGAGAAGAATATTGGGTGATATTGTGAAAGAAAACATGTATGAGTAAACCATCTATTCTCCTCACAAAAGCAGAGGGGAGCACCCGAGCCCTACTCTGAGGTAGAGAATCATTTATTTGGCCATGGGGTGTGACATTTGAAATTAAGGGGCAGTATCCTGCATGATCTTGAGAAGAAACTAAAATCAAAGGCAGGCAGACAATTCAATGGCATAAAAAGAAAAACTAGAGAAAATATTTGCAACAATGATGAAAGATAAAGGTTAACGGCCTTAATATAGTAAAAGGATACACAAAGTATTAAAAAGACAAAAACTCAAACAAGTTCTTTTTGAACAGACATGCACAAAACAAGAACTATTACTACCTAATAAACACAGCAAAAATAATTTAACCTTAATCATTAAAGAAAGGTAAATCAAATGAATAACAAGATGTAACTTTTCAACCACCACATTAACAGATTTTTAAATGGTAATGCAGCTGTTATACACTCCTATAGACATTACCGTACATACCATGCAAAGCAATATGATTAGGTGTATCCAGAGACTTAAAAATGTTCATCTCTGGCCGGGTGCTGTGGCTCACGCCTGTAATCCTAGCACTTTGGGAGGCCGAGGCGGGCCGACCACCTGAGGTTGAGAGTTGGAGACCAGCCTGGACAACATGGAGAAACCCCATCCCTAGTAAAAAATACAAAATTAGCTGGGCATGGTGGCAGATGCCTATAATCCCAGCTACTCAGAAGGCTGAGACAGGAGAATCGCTTGAATCCAGGAGGCGGAGGTTGTGGTGAGCCGAGATCATGCCATTGCACTCCAACCTGGGCAACAAGAGTGAAACTCCATCTCAAAAATAAAAATAAAAATAATAAAAATTAAAAAATGTTCAACTCCTTTGAGTCAATAATTCCATTTCTAGAAATTAATTCCAAGGAAATAACTAGAAATGGATTAAAAAATGTAGGCAAAAAGATAAAGCTGCAATTATATTTATGTAGCTGGGTGCCCAGGCTAGATTTAGGCCTTAGATTATTATTTAAATCTTTAATAAATTAAGGCTGGGTGTGGTGGCTCACGCCTGTAATCCTAGTGTTACCAGAAAGGGGTCCTGATCCAGACTCTGTAAGAAGATTCTTGGATCTTGGGCAAGAACGAATTAGAGGTAAGTCCATAGAGTAAAGTCAAACAAGTTTATTAAGAAAGTAAAGGAATAAAAGAATGGCTACTCCATAGAAAGAACAGCCCTGAGGGCTGCTGGTTTCCCATTTTTATGGCTATTTCTTGCATATTCACAAGAAGTGAATTATTAATAAATTTTCTGGGAAAGGGGTGGGCAATTCCTGAACTAAGGGTTCCTCCCCTTTTTAGACCATATAGGGTAAATTCCTGACATTGCCATGGCAAATTGTCATGGCATTGGTGGGAGTGTCTTTTAGTATGCTAATGCATTATAATTCACACATAATGAGCAGTGAGGATGACCAGAGGTCACTTTTGTTGCCATCTTGGTTCTGGTGGGTTTTGCCTGGCTTCTTACCACAGCCTCTTTTATCAGCAAGGTCTTTTATGACCTGCATTTTGTGCTGACCTCCTATCATCCCGTAACTAAGAATGCCTTAACCTTCTGGGAATGCAGCCCAGTGGGTTTCAGCCTTATTTTACCCAGCTCCTATTCAAGATGGAGTTGCTCTGGTTCAAATGCCTCTGACATCAGCAATTTGGGAGGCTGAGGTAGGCGGTCGCTTGAGCTCAGGTGTTTGAGACCAGCCTGAGCAACAAGGTGAAACCCTGTTTCTACAAAAAATATAAAAATTAGCTGGGCGTGGTAGTGGACACCTTAATTCCAGCTCCTCAGGAGGCTGAGGTGGGAGAATTACTTGAGCCTGGGAGGCAGAGGTTGTAGTAAGCTGAGATTGTGCCACTGTACTCCAGCCTGGGCGAAAAGAGTGAGACCATGTCTCAAAAGAAAAACAAACAAACAAACAAACAAAAAACCCACAAAACTTTAATAAATTAGAATCCTGAAATTATGTCACTTAAAGCAGTTTGTTTATTGGAGCCCTGGATTCACCTTTATGCAGATAAAGAAAATCAAGAAAATCAAGCCAGCCAGTCACTCAGATTTTCTAGAGTCACTTTGTCACTCATCTTTGTTTATGCTTTATCTTTACAGACTATAATTGTTTAGAGAAAGTCAACTGAGTCCTTAAGATACATAATTATAAATCAAGTATCCACCTTATTTTCCATGTTGTTATAACTAGTTCTAATTCAAGAGTCAGTAATTAGTCTGCAATACAGATATCATAAGGAATCCCCCAAAATGTAATCAAAATGTCCAGGCCTCATCTCCCCGTGACAACAATATAATATTATTGCCTGAATGCATTATTATTATTATTGTTTGTTTATTTATTTATTTTTGAGATGGAATCTCATTCTGTTGCCCAGGCTGCAGTGCAGTGGTGTGATCTTGGCTCACTGCAATCTCCGCCTTCCGTGCTCAAGCAATTCTTGTGCCTCAGCCTCCCGAGTAGCTGGGATTATAGGCGTGCACCACTGCACCCGGCTAATTTTTGTGTTTTTAATAGAGATGGGGTTTCACCATGTTGGCTAGGCTGGTCTTGCTCTCATGACCTCAGGTGATCTGTCTGCCTCGGCCTCCCAAAGTGCTGGGATTACAGGCGTGACCACTGTGCCCCGCCTTCAAATACGTTATTCCAATTCAATGACTTCAAACTTTTACCTACTGGATTGCAAGAATTTAGCTCCCCTCCCTGATAGTTTAATCAGTCATTTTCACAAGTTTCACAGGGGCTATCTCAGGTGTGTTCAAGAATGTGCATGCGCATATTCCTATTCCCTGGGCTCATTTCAGGGTGTTGTGCTTCTGTCTCTGACTTCACCTGGGTCTAGATACTGATAGCCTCTCTGCTGTGGCTGTTGCTAACAGGATGAAGAAGGGATGGGGAGGAGAGGACACTATCTGTCACTTTTACTAGGAAGTCTCAAGTGTAAAATAGACCCGTCTGTTATTTTCCCATAGCACTGGTGAGATTAGGCTGAATTGTAAACGATATATTGCCACAGAGAGTAATTTGAACTGTTTTGCAGAGCGTGGGAAAGAAAGGATAAGCCCTTTTTTTTTTTTTTTTTTTTTTTAAGATGAGGTTTCACCATGTTGGTGAGGCTGGTCTTGAACTCCCGATCTCAGGTGATCCGCCCGCCTTGGCCTCCAAAGTGCTTGGATTACAGGCATGAGTCACCGCGCCCAGCCTGGATAAGTCTTCTTTAGTCAAGGCACTGCGCACTCTAGAGTTAGGACCCTAGGAATACAATACACATTGGCAAGCTGTGTAAGGATGCATTATTCTGGCACTCCAACTGGGTTACAGGGGAACCTAAATACTAAGCAGATTTCATAGACACTTTTTAAGAGTCCTGTCTCCACCAGGATCATTTCCATTCCAAAACCACACCCTTTGGGCACCTCCTCTGAGCCTGGAGAAGTCGTGTGTTGGCCTTCTCTGCCTTGAATGCAGTCACAATGGCAGCAGCATGGAAGTTCAGATTTGGCCAAATAAGTGAGCCGATTCCCCAGCTTGTCTCCAGCAGCACCACTTTCCCAAAGCTCCCTGTCCAAGTCTTACCTCCACAACAGTAGGAGATCCAGCCTGTTATTTACAAACTGCCAAGTGGTGAATATTCTCAGTTCACTGAGATCTGAGGGGATGCCACAAAACACTACTGCTTTCTGATTGGGTGGTGCCCCCTCCAATCTTGGTAGCCTTCACATTCTACCCAATGGTACTCTGAAGTGTGGCATCCCTGACTGATGCTGGACTGACCCTGAACATATCTACAAAAATTTTACCAAGTTTTTCAGATTATTTGTACTTCCTCCCCAAATTGAAAGTGATATCCTTTCTCTTCCCAAGGTATTAGCTTCAGTAAGCTGGAAGGGATGCCCTGGTATTCTTGTAACTTAAGTCCACATTAAAGTACATCAGTAAGGAAAACTTCAGAAATGTCTGGATACAACTGACTCACACGGGTGACACATGGGTGTTCGTTTTATCTCAGGCACTCCTTTTTTGTAGACCAAGGCTTCTTACTGAAACATACAACCAGGGCCTTTTGTAACTTAGATCCTAAGATTTTTGAAACTTTGATGAGTAAGCTGCTGTAAAAACTGTCATTTAAACGCTGAAATCAGTTTTGGTGTTAGAGGAGATGGAAGCTTGAAATCAGCTTTTGGACATTTATGTATTTATAGTAATATTAATTTAAAAAACTATGAAGTTAACCAAATGCAGATGTCTTAGACTCTGAATCTAAGTGTTTAGTTTGTTTATATAATTTGTTGTACATGATTATTCCTAATAGACTTGGTTACTTTGGGAATTTGGACTCTTCTATGTTGCAAATCTTTAATTGTTCCTGTGGAGTTGTGAGGATCTTGTTTATGTAGTTTTCAGGAGATGAGGCGGTAACACAGAGAGAATTGTGAGAAATATATAAAGTTGCAGTCTTCCCCTCATGGTAGAAGAGGGACTGGACTTTATATGTTAGACTGGAGTTGGACAGGAAATATTCTTGACAGTGCTTCTTGGTGTTTTGAATACTAGAATCATTTGAATTAGCATAAGCTAAAGAGTGAACTTATTTATAAAGATTCAGAATAATTGGCCAAGTGTGGTGGCTCAAACCTGTGATCCCAGCACTTTGGCAGGCTGAGGTGGGCAGATCGCTTGAGCTCAGGAATTCGAGACCAGCCTGGGCAACATGGTAAAATCCCATCTCCACCAAAAATACAAAAAATTAGCTAGGTGTGGTGGTGCGCACCTGTGGTTTCCGATACTCAGGAGGCTGAACTGGGAGGATCACTTGAGCCTGGGAGGCAGAGGCTGCAGTGAGCAGAGATCATGCTACTGCACTCGAGCCTGGGTTACAGAGTGAGACCCCATCTCAGAGAAAAATATAAAGAAAAGAAAAAAGATTCAGAAGAATCACACAGACTCTCAAGGCAGGAAGTTCACTGGACCTTAAAGGATTCCAGAGGAGGCTGGGATCTCAGATAAAGAAAATCAAGCCAGCCAGTCACTCAGATTTTCTAGAGCCACTTAGTCACTCATCTTTGTTTATACTTTGTTTTATCTCTACAGCTCAGTTTTTCCTGTTTATTAGTGTGTAAATGCCTAAAAGGTGATACTCCGGTCAAACTTTACATCTTCTCAGTTCAAGCAAGCAAAAGAGGAAATCCAAATTTCCAAGCATAAGAATAAAATTATTCCAGCATGGGTCAGGTTCCTATCCTTAGTCCAGTTTGGTATAGTCAGAGGGCCCAGGGCTAGAGACAAAGGCTGCTGGAGCCCATGGAGGACTGCGGACTAAATACCACAAAGGATGCCTGTTACCCTGGGCTTCATGCAGCTCAATCTGGGCTTATGTTCTGGTGGCTACATATACTGCTAATTCTGAATAATCCAGTCTTCAGAAAATGTGCAGCTTGTGAATTATTATGTTTTAATGTGGCTCACTTGTTGGGGGCCACAGAGGAACTTAACCTCTGTGGGTAGGGTGTGATTTCTCTTAATGGAAATTCCTGTAATTTATCGTATTACTAAATGGCAGGTTCTGGAGAACAAAATGAAACAACAAGGCAGATATTAGACCGGATAAGCTTGATACATAATTTCTGCTCTCTGGGTTACTCAGAAGCTGGGCTTGGATTCTTAGGCATAGTGGTTAGAGAACTTTCAGTGGTGGGGGTGACTGGTCCCTGCTACATTGCGACAGAAAAAGAAGCTAGACAAGGAGGCACCTTATAAAGGATACTGAAGATATTCCTGGGTCTCTGGTAGCTCAGAAAAGCTACAACTACTTGTACTTGTAAGTTACCTTCTAAATCTTCAGTAAAATATTGCTGGGGAAGTCAAAGGAAGAAACTGATCCATCGTAGGGATGTGGTAGCAAAAAGTAAGGTTGCGCATGTCCCTCCTGCTCTGTTACCAACATCCAGTCCACAGTGGCAAAGCCAAGGAGAAGACACCTACAGCCAAGAGATGGAAGAAGGAGAGGTGTGGCACTTGGATAAGGGCATTGGAGCAACTTGAACAAATATGACACAGGACTTTGGGGGGACTCTCAGAATAAAAAAAAAAGGGAGACATTTTGTGGTAAGTTCCTGCAGTTTGGTAAATTGGGGCTTGAAATCATTATAATATGGGAATTAAGTAAATGTGGCTGGGTGCAGTGGCTCATGCCTGTAATCCCAGCACTTTGAGAGGCCGAGGCGGGCAGATCACCTGATGTCAGGTCACTGACCAGCCTGGCCAACATGGTGAAACCCCGTCTTTACT
The DNA here is from genome assembly GCA_004027835.1 of Alouatta palliata. NCBI lineage: Eukaryota > Metazoa > Chordata > Mammalia > Primates > Atelidae > Alouatta > Alouatta palliata. The sequence goes on along the minus strand of PVKV010027932.1, from coordinate 9,855 downwards.
AAAAAAATACAAAAATTAGCTGGGCGCTGTGGCTCACACCTGTAATCCCAGCTGTTAGGGAGGCAGAGGCGGGAGGATAGCTTGAGCCCAGGAGTTCAAGACCTGCCTGGGCAACATGGCAAGACCCCGTTCTTGAAAAATAAAAATAAAAAAATGTAAAAAAAAAAAAAATTAGCCAGGCATGGTGGCATGCGCCTATAATCCCAACTACTCAGGAGGCTGAGGCAGGAGAATCACTTGAACCCAGGAGGTGGAGGCTGCAGTGAGCCTAAATTGTGCCGTTGCACTCCAGCCTGGGTGACAGAGTGAGACTCCATCTCAAACAAATAATAATAATAAAATAAATAAAGTAAATGTGACTTCATTTTGTAGTCATAGGCTGACAAGGCCTGTACATGCCAGATACAGCTGAAAGTGAAAGACAAATGGAACTAAGCAATGGGTAAATCATTAAGCAAAATACATTGATAGGATAGAATATTTTGTAGCCATTGAAAATAATATTTACAACAGATATCTGGGGAAATCAAATCATATATTCTTTTTTCTTCTTTTTCTTTTTTTTTTTTTTGAGACAGAGTCTTGCTCTGTCGCCAGGCTGGAGTGCAGTGGCGCAATCCCAGCTCACTGCAACCTCCACCTCCTGGTTTCAAGTGATTCTTCCGCCTCAGCCTCCCAAGTAGCTGGGACCACAGGCGCGTGCCACCATGCCCAGCTAATTTTTCTATTTTTAGTGGAGATGGGGTTTCACCATGTTGGCCAGGATGGTCTCGATCTCTTGATCTAGTGATCCACCCACCTCGGCCTCCCAAAGTGCTGGGATTACAGGTGTGAGCCACTGCGCCCGGCATCATATATTCTTAATAAAAAAATCCACATGACAGCCAAGCGCGGTGGCTCACCCCTGTAATTCCAGCACTTTGGGAGGCCGAGGCGGGTGGATCACGAGGTCAAGAGATCGAGACCATCCTGGTCAACATGGCGAAACCCCATCTCTACTAAAAATACAAAAATTAGCTGGGCATGGTGGCACGTGCCTGTAGTCCCAGCTACTCGGGAGGCTGAGGCAGGAGAACTGCTTGAACCCATAAAGTGGAGGTTGCAGTGAGCCGAGATCGTGCCATTGCACTCCAGCCTGGGTAACAAGAGCAAAACTCCGTCTCAAAAAAAAAAAAAAAAAAAATCCACATGACATCTAGTCTCATATCTACTATGTACAGAGGGTAGAAAAATAAAATATTAACAATGATTTCCGTGGGGGGGTAAAAAAATGGTTTCCTCTAAGTAGTGGGATTGTGGCTGATTTTCTTTCTGCTTCTTTGTTCTTTTGTAGTCTTTTCAATACTGATGTTGAATGTGTATTACTTTTAGAATTAGAAACAAGAAAAAAGTTTAATTTGTTTTGTCATTGGTCACACCTCTTATAAGCTAGTTTATATCTAAATCAATGTACACAGGAGTATTTGAATATTATCTTCATTTTAGCAATCATAGTAAAGAAATTCCAAGCAAAAAGAATGCCACGTAGCAAGCTCTGCTCCATCCTCCTTTGTCCCTATATCCTTCTCTAAGAGTCTATCTGGCTTTCTTAAGGAAAGGTCCCTCACTGGACTAACTACATTCTCTCTTTTCTCTTCTTCACGCAGATTATCTCCAATATTCCAGGGCCTTCTTTCTCATCTCTATCTTCACCATACTCATTGGCCTTGGCTGGCTCCTGAGCTCTTGTCTCCCTAGTAGAGGAAGCATGACCACCAACTTGGATCTGAAGGTATCCATGCTCAGCTTCATCTCAGGTACAGACCTAGACTGGCAGGGAATACCATGGTAAAATAGTCAAGGTAACCAAGTTTCTCCATGAAACTCTCATACTCTTTTTCTTATCTCTTTGCTCTTCTTCAGTATCACATCAACTTGCCGGCTACCTGCCTTACCTAATTATATAGAACACACCTTAGCTGACTTTACTAGGGTATAGATCCCATTCTCTCATCTTGGTCAATCCCCAAGTTTTTATCTTTTTCATCCTTGTCATACATATGGCCTCTGGAGGCCAAAGAGCTGGGGGGTGGCAGGGAAGGCAGACTGAAGATGCTGATGGATTATGACATCTTTCCTTCTGCTCCTAGCTACCTGCTTGCTTCTCTGTCTCAACCTGTTTGTGGCACAGGTTCACTGGCACACTAGGGATGCCATGGAGTCAGATCTCCTATGGACCTATTATCTTAACTGGTGCAGTGACTTCTTTTACACGTTTGCTGGTGAGTCACTCCCCTGCTCTATGCTAGAAGGATGGATAGGGAAATCACTTCTGGAAAGGGAGGCATAATCTAGGAGAAACAGAAGCACTGACTATTCCTTTTCAGAACACTGATACTTGGAGGGTCAGTATGGTGTAATGAAGGAAGAAGGGTGGATTTTGGAATGTGAAAACCTAGCAAGAGTAACTTGTTATATCACAAAGTGAGGCATGGACAAGTTGAGTAACTTGGCCAAGACCACACAGAAAATAGTGGAACTAAGATCTGAATCCAGGAGGTTCAAGCTTTGTCCTAACCAGTCTAAGAAATATTATAATGCAATTGGAGCACAGGAGGGTAAAGTAACTGTGCTGGGGGAGAGAAGAATTCACTGAAAAGATGCCTTTTAACTGGTTATTAAAGGATGGGTAAGAATTTTAAAAGCCAAAAGACCATTGCCTATTGAACCTCACCTCAAATTATTCTCTTCCCCTAGGGATCGTCTTAATTCTCAACTACTTTACTTCCAGATCTCCTGCCCATGATCAAAGTATCACTGTGATTCCAACAGAGAGATCAAGGCTGGGGTTTGGTCCAGTGACTACAGTATCACCTGCTAAAAATGAAGGGCCAAGGTCTAAGACGAAATCTCTAAATGTGAGACAGAAAAATTTACCAAAGGCAGGACTGTGATGGTGATAGGAAAACCTAACTATTGTTTATCTTTAAAGCAGGGGAGAAGCTGAGTTGGGAATGATCGCATAAATTCTTGGAAACCCTCCTAATAGCATGTCCATATTTCTGGAGAAGATAGCATTAAAGCTAATGAAATGTCTTTTGTGTGCACTGGGTCAAAAATATGTATGATGGTAATAAAGTAATAACTCACTTAAGAAAAATATTTCTAGCCGGGCGCGGTGGCTCATGGCTGTAATCCCAGCACTTTGGGAGGCTGAGGTGGGCGGATCACCTGAGGTCGGGAGTTCAAGACCAGCCTGACCAATACGGTGAAATCCCATCTTTAAAAAAGAAAAAAATATTAAAAAAAAAAAAGAAAAATATTTCTAAAAAAAAACTGACGTTGTTTAGAGCCATGAATGAAAGAAACGAGTGAAAGATGCAGTGTGTAGACCAGAGATCTCTTTGGGTATCAGGGAGCTCATGGACTGGAATGGCCCATGGAGAAGCATGTCAATTACTTCTGTTTGGAATTTTCTTTATTATGTGTGGCTTTGGGTACATTCAGGACGGAAGGCACTTGGACAAATGCTGCTGAATCTGAACTTGACAGCATACCAGAAATATAATAAATATCAATGGATATAAGACCTACTCCTCAAAGGAACTGTGAGGTGCTGGGTAGATTATAGGGAATCCATGAGGTCTTACTTCCTATGAGGATTGGTAATTTGAAACCTTTACGTAAAACCTATTACGTAAAACCACTGCTTCTCCCTAGGCAAAGAGCTAACTTAGCCAGGCATCCACAAACTCCCTGAAATTCTATACAAAACTTGTATATGTATTCTTCTGTGAAGAGAACCAGAGGTTCCATCGGATTCTCTCCTGCCCCAAGAAGATAGGCTCATGTAAATTCCATCAAATTCTTGACAGGCCTGTGACCCCTTTGACTCCTTAAGCATCAATTATGTTTTACTGAGCCAATTGGGACTAAAGGGCTTCCTTCAGCAGATGTATAGTAGACAGATCGATCGATAGATGATAGATTGATAGATAGATGACTGATATATCTATGTATCTGTATCTATAATACATCTATATCTATATAAGCTGAAAGATTTTCCATATTTTATATATCCTGTAAAACTAAGTACAGGGGAAGAAGTGGTATTTTCAGGCAATCATATAGGTCTTTTGATGGTTAAAGATCCCTTTCACACTCAGACTAGATTTCACGCATAAGGTCCCTGACACTCATTTTGTCTTTCATATCCTTAGTTGCTGCCACTACTACTCTATTGATTGAGATTTATTCTTCTCCCCAAAGCTGGCAATGGAGTGGACTACAGTATCCAGCTTCCCCTCTTGCTGGATGTAAAGATAAGCCTTTGGGTCATTTTGGTTTAATTTAGAGATTCACTAGTAATCTTTGCAGAAAACAAAAAGAATAGACATTGAGCAATTATATAGTTCTTATAATCCTGGTCCTGATCAATAATTCCCAAACATTTCCAAATAGTGTGGAAGCTCTTTAGGTTAATACTTAGGCTTTTATTCCTGTGGGTAGGAGCTTACATACAGTGACTGCTACATGCTACTGGAGAATTATCTTTTTTTTTTTTTTTTTAAAGACGGGGTTTCCTCATGTTGGTCAGGCTGGTCTTGAACTCTCGACCTCAGGTGATCCGCCTGCCTTGGCCTCCAAAGTGCTTGGATTACAGGCGTGAGCCACCATGCCCGGCCACGAGAATTATCTTTTAAGCAGAGACAATCTTTAATTGCTCCTGTAGAAACTGGATGCCTTCCGTTTTCTTTTTTCTCCTTTTCTTTGTGTGTATGCACCCACACACAGATACACAGACATATATACACATACCTCATTTGATCCTGCCTTAGAAAACCCTTTTCTTCATGCCCCTCTTCCAACCAGGTGAACTTTGTCATGGCAGAGTTACTTCTGCCTTCTTACTTCAAGTGGCCTCAGTTCAGAGGCTCTTCGGGCTGTTCCTGGGCCTTTGTCTGGTTGTAAGAACAGACATGGAGTCAAAGCCAACTCTCCTTCCTCACATTACCACTCACATACAAACTCTAACCTATACATTAACTGGTTGCTTACTGGGTTCACAATCTTTATTTGTAATTTAGTTTGAATACTTTAATTATATGACTAAGTTAACAGGATGCTGAACACGGATGACTCTTCAGGGAATAAAAGTTCTAAATGGGGTGAAGAGAAGAAAGCAAGTCTGAGTGAAGGTGGAAGAAGTGAGATAATAAGAAAGCAACAAGTACCCTGGCTATTAGAGGATAATGGGCAGTAATTATGGCTAAGTTCTCCACTTTGCTACTGGAGAATTATCTTTTAAGAAGAGACAATCTTTCATTGCTCCTTTAGACACTGGATGCTTTCTGTTTTCCTTTTTCTCTCTTTCTTTGCTTGTAGATAATTCCTTAAAAAGCTTAAGTGGGCCGGGTGTGGTGGTTCACGCCTGTAATCCCAGCACTTTGGGAGGCTGAGGCGGGTGGATCACTTGAGGCCAGGAGTTCGAGACCAGCCTGGCCAACATGGTGAGACCCCCGTTTCTACTAAAACTACAAAAATTAGCCAGGCATGGTGGCGAGTGCCTGTAATCCCAGCTACTCGGGAGGCTGAAGCAGGAGAATTACTTGAACCCAGGAGGCAGAGGTTGTAGTGAGCTGGGATCGCACCACTGCACTCCAGCCTGGGCGACAGGGCAAGATCCTGCCTCAAAAAAAAAAAAAAAAAAAAAAGCTTAAGTGGATTTCCAGTCAGATAGCAAATTACCCTTTCATACACTCCCTCTGTTTTATATATATTTTATAATAGGTTAAGTGGGAAGAGAGAGAGAGATGGGGGTGGGGGAAGAAGAGAGAAGTATAGTCCAGTTAAAACAAGACAAACATTTTCATAGACTGGAAAAAAAAAATAAAAACAACTAATGCTGTGATTCAAGCTAAGCCCTAGACTTCACAGGCTCTAAGTCCCAAAGAAAGCATAGATGAACAGGGAGATAGCTCCTATCAGGTGAAAGGGACTAAAAGTGCTTCTCAAGAAACTGATTGAAGCTAGCTTCACAACTGTACATCAAAGAAGAGCTCTAGAAAAGAAGCTAAACAAAAACTGCTGCCCAGCACTAACTAGCTTATCTGGAACTGCAGACCTAAAGAGGGAGAAGGACACAAATATAACCTTGCTAAACTAAGCAGCCTGTTGGTTCATTAACTGTGTCTGTGATATTCCTTGGTAACATAATAGAACAGAAAATCTGAAACACCACATTATGAGATCTGATTCTGGACTGAGGCCTTTGGCCAATGTAAGGAAACCCCAAAACTACCAGGTATGATAAAATAAGCATAGAGGGAGAAACAAAAACAAATAAACCAAATGTTTGTGCCTACAAACAGAAATTCCAAACATTTAAATAAATGTTCAGCCAGGGGCTGGGCGTGGTGGCTCACAACTGTAATCCCAGAACTTTGGGAGGTCAATGTGGACGGATCGCCTGAGGCCAACAGTTCGAGACCAGCCTGACCAACATGGAGAAACCCCATCTCTACTAAAAATACAAAAATTAGCAGGGCATGGTGGCACAGGCTTGTAATCCCAGCCACTCAGGAGGCTGAGGCAGGAGAATCACTTGAACCTGGGAGGCGGAGGTTGTGGTGAGCCAAGATGGTGCCATTGCAATCCAGCCTGGACAACAAGAGCGAAACTCTATTTCAAAAAAAAAAAAAAAAAAGGAAAAGAGAAAAAAGAAATGTTCAGCAGGCGTGGTGGCTCATGCCTGTAATCACAGCACTTTGGGAGGCCAAGGCAAGAGGATTGCTTTAGCTCAGTAGTTTGAGGCCATCCCTGACAACATAGTGAGACCCTATCTCTACAAAAAATTAAAAAATTAGCTGGGTGTGGTGGCGCACCCCCGTAGTCCTAAGAGCTTAGGAAGTCCTGTAGTTTTCGAATCCTTGAGCCTGGGAGGTCAGGGCTCCAGTGACCATGGTCATGCCACTGGCATTCCAGCCTGGGCAACAGAGCAAGATCCTGTCTCAAAAAAAAAAAAAAAAAAAAGTTCAGAAAAAAATTAACAAACTCAACAATAAGAATATGAATTCATTCTAGATTAATTTGGGGTATAATGTGATAAAGACTAAGTATTCTTAGGATGCACAAACAGATATATGACAGAATCATAAATTAAGAAGACCCAAAACCATGAAACAAAAATAGGTAGAAATAAAACAAGAATAGGTTTAAATCAAAAAGAACCAAGAACCAATTGTAAATCATTAAAATGAAAAAGTAGTAATTGGAATAAAAAATCCAATAGGATAAAATGTAGATAGCACAAGCAACAAAGAGAGAAACTATTCTATTTTTAGATCTATCTAGAACATTTACAAAAATTGACCAAATACTATATGGTTTCATTAAACGTCAAAGGATACATCAGTCCATGCATCCTAACTATAATGAAATTAAATTAGAACTCAATAATGAGAGTGATTAAAAAAAAATACTTGGCCGGGCATGGTGGCTCATCCGTGTAATCCCAGCACTTTTGGAGGCTGAGATGGAAGGATTGCTTGAGGTGAGGAGTTTGAGATCAGCCTGGCCAACATGGTGAAACCCTATCTCTACTTAAAAAAAAAAATTAGCTGGGTGCAATGGCAGATGCCTGTAGTCCCAGCTACTTGGGAGGCTGAAGCACGAGAATCGCTTGAGCCTGGGAGGAAGAGGATGTAGTGAGCTGAGATCACATCACTGCACTCCAGCCTGGGTGACAGAGCGAGACTGTTTCAAAACAAAAAACAAAAATAAAGCTCTACATCTTTTAGGACAAAATAATGTTCCCTAAAATAATGAGGTAAAAGGAAATCACAATGGAAATGATAAAATATTTAGAACTAAACAACCATGAAAGAATTATTATAACCAAAATGCATAGATAAATTAAAAATAAAACAACCAACAAAAATAGTTTAGAATAAATGAGTTATGCATTCAATTCATGAACCTGTAAAAGAATAACTAGAAAAGCCAAAAGAAGGAAGAAAATTTTTAAAGTAAACTTTGTAAAAATATGAAAAAAAACTTAAGGTTCAAGTGATAGCCTAAAATCTAGTTCTTTGGACAAAAACTAAATGAAAGGCAAACTATAAATAAATCCAATTAAGCAAAAAACAAAACAAAAAAAAAATAGAGAGCAACAGAGAAAGAAAACATGAAAAGGACACAACTAAAGTATATACATAAATATAATATTTACAAATACATTACTCAGGCATAGTTTATTGTTTAAATCTTCTGTTTCTTTACTACTCTTTGTTGTTGTTTGTTTTTGAGATGGAGTCTTGCTCTGTCTCCCACGCTGGAGTGCAATAGCGTCATCTCGGCTCACTAAAGCCTCCACCTCCTGGGTTCAAGTGATTCTCCTGCCTCAGCCTCCCTAGTTTCTGGGATTACAGGAACTCACCATCACACCTGGCTAATTTTTGTATTTTTAGTAGACATGGGGTTTCACCATGTTGGCCAGGATGGTCTCGATCTCCTGACCTCGTGATTTGCCTGTCTTGGCCTCCCAAAGTGCTGGGATTACAGGCATAAGCCACCGCACCTGGCCCATTATGTTCTTTACACTGTCCTTTGACATAACTGGAGGTATGTTGAGGAACTATCAGACTGTTTATTATCTCCCTTAGGTGTTGTGATTAAGAACCACTACAGTTTTGAGCAAGTAGTAGGTCCTGCCTCTTTAGTTGGGTGTCCAATGTCCAGAAGTCAATCCTAGACAAAGATTCAAGTACATGTAGGTTATTTGAAAGGTACAAATGGAATGGTGTGGGGAGCTGATGCCCCAACTGGCATCAATACTTCTTCCTTTTCATACTTTTATCTCCATCTCAGGATGTTAAGTCAAACATAAGGTGGGAAAGAGGAGAGGAGAAGTGAGAAAAGTGAAAAAGGGAAATAAGGCAACCAATAAAGGATGCATTATCAAGCTTGCTGCGACTATGGTCAATAAGAGCTTAATTCTGCAGAGATAATGGGAGCAACATAAAATCCATGCTTCAGAGTTATACCTGCCACACACAGGGGCAAGGATCTGCTTGAGGGCTACTCAGAGCCAGATATTAATTCCCTAAAACATCTGGGCCAGCTTAGGGAGAGAATCGTTTCCTGGCTCCAGTGAAAGTCTTTAGGAAAACAGATGCAGATGTTGGCTACTGGAAGTCTGCCAGAAAACACGCAAGCATTAAGGCCCACAGGATATAGGTAGAGAACTGAAAGCATCTACTACTAGGTCTAAGAAGGTCTATAGGACACTCACTGGCGAGCAAAGGACCTAACTAGCACTAGGGCCCAGAAAGGCAACTCAAATTAAAGATGCTATACAGTGCTCTTGACAAATAGACATCACCTACCTTAGTTGAAACTAGAATGCTACTACTTAGGACATTGACATTCCATCTGTAACTAAATTATTACATAAAGATTCATCCTGTTTTCTACCACATTATACAATACCTGGCCCCAAATACTCCTTTTTCTCATATTGTGTTCAGTCCCGTCAATCTGAAATGAAGAACAAGAGTGTGAAATGGGAGAAAGTATTGATCCTGGCTGGGCATCCTGGTGGCTCACGCCTGTAATCCCAGCACTTTCCGAGGCTGAGGCGGGTGGATCACTTGAGGCCAGGAGTTCAAGACCAGCCTGGCCAATATGGTGAAGCGCCATCTCTACTAAAAATACAAAATTAGCCAAGTGTGGTGGTGCATGCCTGTAATCCCAGCTACTCGGAAGGCTGAGGTGGGAGAATTGCTTGAACTGGGAGGTGGAGGCTGCAGTGAGCCAAGATTGCACCACTGCACTCCAGCCTGGGTGACAGAAGGAGACTCTGTCTCAAAAAAAAAA
>PVKV010027931.1:0-25763 GCA_004027835.1 Alouatta palliata | reverse complement strand
GTCTGTCGGGGGGAAAAAGGGGAGGGACAGCAGGGGGTGGGGAGTTGGGGAGGAATAGCGTGGGGAGAAATGCCAGATATAGGTAATGGGGAGGAAGGCAGCAAATCACACTGCCATGTGTGTACCTATGCAACAATATTGCATGTTCTTCACATGTACCCCCAAACCTAAAATGCAATAAAAATTATATATATTAAAAAAAAAAAGAAATATTATCCTCTAATGGAAATTTTACAAAATTCTTGGACACAGTTGTTTTATTTTATTTTATTGACCATGTAGTTTTAAGTTTTTGCATTGTAAATATTTGATACATAAAAATTGTATATATTTATGGAGAACATGTAATATTCTTGTAATTGCATGCAATGTATAATGATCAAATCAAATCAGGGTATTTAGGATACCCATCACGTCAAACATTTATCATTAGTTTAAACCAGCAAATTATTGGTTTTTATTGTTGGTAATATTTCACATCTTCTCTTCTAGCTATTGTGAATCGTACAATACATTGTTGCTAAACATACTCACCCTACTGTGCTATTGAACACTAGGACATATTACTTACATCCAACTGTATGTTTACACCCATTATCCAACCTCTCTTCATCTCCACTCCCCAACTTATACCCTTCACAGCCTCTGATAACCATCAGTATTAAGCAAATGTCATCTTTAAGTAGAACATTCTGTTTATTCACATTATTGTAACAATTTGATAATATTTTATATTTGTAGATTTTTAAAAAATATAGTATTCTCCTTTCCTTTCACGTATCATTATGTTGCTGTATAAAGTTTCTATTCAATTATTTTATATCCAGGACAATGTGGAAATTTGTTAATTTGAAAATTTCACTGCACTTTTCTGGTTCCTTAAATGGCTTTCATTTTCAGCACTAGTAATTAGTCGTATATTTTCTACCATTTTTACCATGTATCAGGTTGTTGCAAGAGTAGGCGTGGTCTTTGCCATAAATGTAATTGCAAAAACCATAGTTACATTTGCTTCAACCTAATATATTTTCTATAATATCATTATGTTAAAACAATTTATTATTTTCCTCACCAAGTTGTTTGGGTTTTCCACTGCTGTCCTTTCAACTCCAAAAGGTAAGATTTCTGTAATACTTGCAGTTTCTATTCTTCTCCCAATTTTCAGAAAAGGCGTTTGGAACTTTTTATATCCTCTCTCTGCATTTCAGCTCCACAACCTTGCCTTTTAATAGTAATAATTAAATAATAAATTACTTGAAATTCCTTTACATTAAATAACCTCCTTTATTTTATTATTATTAAGCATTCATATTACACAATCACAGATGGAGTATGTCTTCTATTTAGATGTAACCTAGTGTATTGCAACATTAATTACATACCGGTATTTCTACTATTTCACATCTATCCTGATCTCAACACTTCAGTCCTCTTGTTTTCTATAGAAATTTTTTCCTTACTGTTTTCTTCAGTTTTTTTTTTTTTTTGCATATTATTGTCTCTGAGTTCTTAACAAAAGCGGATACTGTATCTTCTTTGATTATGATAGTTGAGTACATCTTGGTAATGAATAAATTTTATAGGCTGAATTATTTTTCTCAATAGCTTCAAATGTTACAGATTAGATGGTCATCACTAGTCTGATATCTCTCCTTTACAACTGCCTTTTTCTTTTGCCTAAATATTTGTAAGACTTTTCTCATTATTCCAAACTGAGACCATTTACCCGGATTTTAATTTTTGTGTGTGTTGTTTCTCACAGTTCTAGCCTGAAACTTTATGAATCTGTTCAGTTGTTGCTGTTTTATATCTTTCCCCAATTTACTTAGGGAAAGTTTCTAATTTCTTCTATTATTTGTTCATTTATAATTATCTTTTTCCCTTTTTCCTTTGTTTAATGTTCCAGAATGCTTATGAATGGCACATCACTTTTCCTTGACACATTTTGTAGTCTCTCATATTTTCTTTCGTATTTACAATATTGTATTTTGTTCTGTGCTTGAGATTTTTTTTTCAATCTAAGTTACTGAATACCCCATAGCAACCATCGCCTCCCTCGATTTGTCTATCATATTTTTGTTTAGAAATAGTGTTTTGCTTTTAGATAGTCTCCATTTGTACAATGCTTAAATATTTTAAGGGCTTTATTGTCATTAATTTATCTATTTATTAAAGTCTTTCACTTTGTTAAGAGTCCATTTCTGAATATTCCCTTTGTTCTTTCGTTCTCTGGCTAGGTAGCTCCATCTCTTGTCTGTCAATTAAAGTTTGTGAATGGAAAATAAAATCTAAGGACCCCAATTCACTATGCCAAAAAAAAAAAAAAAGTTGAAAGCTGAGTCACGCAAGAAATAGACTTTCTTTTTGTTCCTAAGCAGATAGCCACAGATAAAAAGTTAAATATCTCCACAGGAAGCTACTATACGTTCACCTTATCTTATATTCACCTTACTGAGCTTGAGACAAATACATAATTGACTTATGTATTAGGTGTCTTCTTGCATAATGTCAGACATGTTGACGGTACTCAGGAAGAAGCTTCTTTTTAACCCAGGTCTTCCCACATTCTTGGGGTTCCAGGGGCGGATTACCAAAACAACAAATTTTGCTTGTAGGTGACCCAATAAATCACATCAGTTTATGGTAACCAAAATCAGTACTTTTAATAGACTTTCCCAAGTATCTCCTCAGGCCTGAAGAGCAGGAAATATGCTTAATCCTTTCTGCCAGGAGTCAACCTGAGCCCCTTCGTGCCTTCCTCTGACTGACATGCAGCTATTTGACTCAGGAAAGGCAGATAGGTTACCCTTCAGAGTGAATAGAGACAATACTTTTATGCCAAATTATCTGCAAAATGACCAAGCATGTGCATTTTAAGGTATGTGAAACAAACAATTTATGAATTGCTCCCTCAGAAGAATTTTACTTATTTATTTTGTACAAGAAATATATAAGTAGCCAATTTGAGTATTCTCACAACAGTTGTTGTTTTTTAAAAAATCGTTGTACTTGATTAAAAAAAGTTTTCTCATTTTAACTTTTATTTGTTTATATATTTATGAGGAAAGACCATAGCAAAAACTTATTGAGAGCTTATTATGTACCAAATATTATTTTAAAAATATCACATTCTTTAATAATTCTCAAAACAGCAGTGTGCATTATTGTTTTCATAAATCTTACTGGTATATTGTTAAGGAAAAAATTGATCTCAAAATAATACAGCATAGAGTTTCACTCATTTTAAAAAGATAAATATGTATGTTATAGATAAATATGTTATATATTAATATATCTATATCTATACAAACAATTAGAAAAAACAAAACAAAAAGTATGGGAAAATAGGTTTGAGATGGAGTGAGAGTAAACTTTTACTTTTTTGCTGTATATACTTTTGTATCAATTGTTTTACAATGAAGGCATATTTATGTATTGCTTATATAATTGATAAAATGATTTTTAAAATAAATAAATATGACAGCTTTGATTTTAGAAACTCTGCTAAGCACTGTACCTATATCACTTAATATTCAACAGAATACTTTGAAAAAACTGCTGTTATAATCCTCAGTTTACATATAAGATAACTGAGAACATAAACAGTTGAGTTCTTTGCCCACAGGTCATGCTGTGAACTAGTACCAAAGCTCAGATTTGAACTAAACAATCAGATCCTAAAGCCTATGTTATTGAATACTATGTTATAGTGACCCCTCAACTTCAGAACTAAGTATATTATGTTCACAAGAGAGTTTAATAAATAATAAATTTACAAGGATTTTTTATATTTCTTATTATTTTGCTTTAACATATTAGCAACTGATCTTGGAGAACTCATTTATAAAACCATTGAGGCCGGGTGCAGTGGCTCATGTCTGTAATCCCAGCACTCTGGGAGGCCGAGGCAGGTGGATCACGAGGTCAAGAGATCGAGACCATCCTGGCCAACATGGTGAAACCCCGCCTCTACTAAAAATACAAAAATTAGCTTGGCATGGTGGCACGTGCCTGTAGTCTCAGCTACTTGAGAGGCTGAGGCAGGAGAATTGCTTGAACCCTGGAAGGGGAGGTTGCAGTGAGCTGAGATCACGTCACTGTACTCCAGCCTGGCACCTGGCAACAGAGCGAGACTGTCTCAAAAAAAAAAAAAAAAATCCTACAGGCTTAATTGGAGTAAAGAGAAAAGAATACATGAGAAGCAAATATAAATCCTGTCTCATTTATGGATCCTTAGAACAGTGATAAAAAGAAAAGCAAGAAAGATATAAAAAGACAAAACAGATATGTTTCTTGATTTTTCTTTTATAACCTAGAAAAATGTCTGCACATGCACATGAATATTAATGGCAATGTAAGAGTAATACATAGGAAAATCTCTTAAAAGTTAAATGAATAAATGGTGTCTGAATTTCATTAAATAGAAGGCTATATAATACTTAAAATAAATGAATTATTCTAAATCTATTTACATAATTAGATCTGAAAATCGTAATGGTAAATAAAAACTCAAGTTGCTTAAATGTCATCCTTGTTTCTACTTAAAACATTGAACTCTGCATTGCTTGTTAGTGGTTAAACACATCAGGAATACTAGAATAAAACTGCTTGTGTTGGAATCTCAACTCTTTTATGTTTACTTTGACACCCTATCTTCTTGTGTCTCTACTACTCATCCATAAGAGGAAAAAACTGTGGTAAATACCTAATAGGTTGTTGTGAAATTAAATTGGATTAACTATTTTACATACTTAAAGGAGTACATTACACATAATAAACAAATGTATTTTATAAAAATTTGTGTGCTTAATGAAAGTTTAAAACAACTGACATAGAAACACAACTTTAAAATGAATTTAACAATGAATGCAGGGAATATGAAATTCATGAAGAAATGGGGAATTACAACTCAATTAGCACTGTTTCTTTTAAATTAAAAAGTCTAAAGCAAAAGTGGCTAAATGTTAGCATTCAGATTGATGATCTCTAAATTATAAAAGATGGTAAAATGTGAAAAAACTGCAACAAACACCTATAAATTCTGGATAAATATATAAAAAATAATCTATCATGTAGCAACTTTCCAAAAAAGAAAAATTGCCAGACTAACAAAACAATTAGGAACCGTAAGCCAAAATATAAGTTTTTACATTATTTTTATTTTTAATTTTGGTGAGTACATAGTAAATGTATATATTAATTGGATACACGAGATATTTTGGTACAAACATGCAATGTGAAATAAACACATGGGTGTCCTTCCCTCAAGCCTTTATCTCTTGTATTACAAACAATTGAATTACAACCTTATAGTTACTGAAAAATGTACAATTCTTATTATTGACTATAGTCATCCTGTTGTGCTATCAAATATTAGGTCTTACTGATAATTCTTAACAATTTGAATTTATGTATAAATATATAATATATATATATTACATATATAGTTTGGATATACATAGCTTGGATATAATATATATAAATATATATATTATCTATCTTCTTGGATCTTGTTTTTTTTGAGAAAACATTTTTGTTTGTGTGTTTCTTTGTTTTTCTTCTCAGTCTACTGAATTGTTTTTCTCCATTTCATCTTCTTGCCACTCTTGAGGTCCAATATGAGAGAACCTAAGATAATTTCTAATAGCCTGGACCTCCTGGGGAAAAACAGAAGAGGCATCACAGGCCCCATTGTGGGGAAAAAAGCCTCTGTTTTCTTCATGGAACCGAGGAATTCAAGAACAGATCCCTCTTAAAATTTAAGGCTCTGTTATGTTTTACAATTTGTTATCTGATTTTTTTTTTTTTTTTTACTTTTGGGGGTATCAATCAGAAATTGCTTTGTATTATGAAAGAGCTTTTAGGCTTCGTGTGTAATAACTAGATAGAGTATATATGTTAAGGGACAGCTAATGGCAGTTATGGAGGGAAGCTTGACTGTTTGCATGCTTGGACCAGAGAATCATACTCTTGGCCACCTGGAAGGTATGGAAACATCTCCAACACTTACTGAGTAAGGAGACTCCCGTTGGCAATGGGCTGATTACAAAATGTGCGTTTTGGCTTTGGGTTGCCTTTGTAATACAATGCATGACAAAAACATTACACTGTTTTCTCCCATATCATTTTCCTCTTTTGGGGGATCCAGGATCCTGTATAAAATGGAAACAATAATTTTGGTGGTCTGTTTTTGCCTTCCAAATGTGTCTGCTTATTGGGTCCTAGAAACTGCATGCTTTCCTGGCTCTGTTTCTCCGCGGGCTCTGCACTGAAGCCAGTAATTCAATTAAGAAACTGGCAAATTAAAAATCTTCCAACTACTGAATCTTCTTCTGTCTGTATAATTATATGTGCTGCGTGTGATGTTTATATATGAAAGAGCCCTGAATACATGCCTAAAATATGCACTTAAATCAAATATTTTGTCAGGAAAATAGAAACTTTAATGCCTTTTAGTTCATATGACTTTAGTATTCTGTGGGAAATAAAAACAGTTTTAAAGTTTATTGATAAAATTAAGATGTCTTCAAAATTCTGATCTAAATTACATTAGATATTACATTTGATAAATTATTTAAGTTCATATACTACCTTTTTGACTTATGAAATGTGTTAACTTACCTGCTTTGCAGCCATTAGATTCTAGATAAGTCTTGGGGATATGTGGAGTCAGCCATGCCCCCTAGATATGGTAGAAAAAGTCAGAATTTATTTGCACTTCTGTCTGGTGTACTAGTCTTCACATCTGGTACATAATTAAAATTGCTTACTTATCAGTTTTTTCCACCAAAAATAAATGTTTCCAAGAGTTAAAACTGTAAAATGTAATTGAGGCTACTGAAGAAACCACTTTATATGCAAGATATATAAAGAAAGTAAAATATATTTTTGGTAAAATATTATAACAAAACATACGAAGATGGATTTTGCCTAGTTTAGAGAGTTAATGGATTGTTTTAAGTTGGAAAAAATCTAAATATTTGAGTAAATTATGGAAGGTTTGTGCAAGATTCATCTTGTAAAGAAGTTTTGTGTTTAAACATTGGCTAAATTTAAAGGGATATTATTCTGTTTTTTCCATAAATTGAACATTGTAATAAAAGTATGACAGGATTTTCTGAGTATTGTTCTGCTGTTTAACAAAAAATGTTAAAGGGGTATAAAATATTTATGAGAGTTTTCACTTGTGGTAAAACTATGCAAACATAGTTTTAGGTTGTATAAATTCATTTGCAAGGTTTTATTAAGAATTGGTTTTAACATTATCAGTATATCGATTCAAAGGTGAAACACGGCTTTCTCTTGTGAACAAGATGCTTGTGTATTATTAAAAGAAAATGAAAGGTTTTGTTTGTCACTTTGAATGATTGGCAGAGAAAAAGAATGAGAGGAGAGGAAAAAAACATATTCAGGTGTCCTCATGCTGTCTTTATTGGATCTTTTTGTTTATAAAGCTGATTCTCTCCTCTATCAGTGAATGTGGGGTTTTGCCTTTTTAAAATTTTTTGAGTGACAACTTTTCCTAAGTGATAACCTGTGATTCTATTTTGTGATATCCAGTGTTTTAAATCTTTGATATTTGACAAATTTCCCAAAATCAGGTTATAAATTTTATCTCTTTCTGATATAATTAATCAAAAGACTATTTAGTTATTAGTTATTAATTAGTCACTAGTTCCCCTAAAGTTAAAAAATGGCATATTTTGCTTATTTGGTATCATACAGGAAGCACTGTCATATATAAAATGGTGTTTGGTTTTCTTTGGGCTTTATTTGTATAAATATGTTATTGGTATATCTTCAAAAATTATGGAAAACTCTCATAATTCTAATATGACTTGATGTACATCATTAATAATTATAATTATGTAAAATTTCATATGTCAAAGTATTAATCAAAATTTCTAGTCAACTGTGGCTTTAATAGTGGCTGTCCTAAGACTTTTGTCATCCATAGACAATTGCTGTATTGTTTTGATCCTTTTCAAAAGGCAATTTATAATCAGATATAGCATTCTGACGAGTACTCTTGAATACAGGTCTCTGATAATTTTAGAATTTGTGCTATTGGAATAGATGGAAAAAATGAAACCTCTAGGACTCTCATAGAGAGCTGATGTGTTAAAAATTACTATCCTTTTATTTTCCAGAGTCAATTTTTTTCTTTTGGGCTATTTAAAGCTTTTAGCAATGTATTAGAGTATTGCTTTCTTTCTACTTGATTTCTCCAGAATTTAGAAACTATTTGTGAGTATTATGGCAGTGTAGGTATTTTCATAAGTGCAATAAACATCTGTCTTCTTTTGTAACGGTACACATTGGAGACACTGGTTATTTTTCCAAGGCTCTGACTGGAATGGCATGCTGTCTTTAAAAACTCAAAATTGGCTTCTAGAGCCAATAAAAGGCTCTTGATAAAGTTGTCCTCTTACCTTGTCTATACAGTCCCTGTACAGTTTTCCTGACTTGTGGTAAGTAAAGAATGTCACTTTCTGACAGACCCAGGAGCTCCAAGTTTTCTTGGGGCTTTGAGAGGAGAAGAAAATGACCCTACTTCTACATGTATTTGATGGCACATACTCATGGCTTATCTTCAAGGCTCTAAAAGTACAATCTCAGATTCCTTATAAAATAAAATTTCAGCAGAGCCAATTTTTTAAAAAAACCTACATGGCAAATAATTATTTCTACTGTAATTTATGCAAATAATCAGGCCAAGCCTATAAAACAGCAACTTATTTTGCAGATAAATTTGACCTATTATTTATCTTCAATAAAAATAAGAACTAGAAAGAGAAAAATTATGCTTCAAAAAAACTTTAGTACACTTGTTATTAGTTGTTGTTGACTTTTATTCTGCAAATTTTCACTAAATTTTAAATTTTCTGTGGGATACAGTTCCTCAAACTAATGCTTTCAAATATTTACTTTTAAAACTGAAAATTGCACTTTTTAATGCTAGGACTCATTATTTACTTTATGGTACACTGTTTGCTTAAATGCCGTATGAAACTATAGATAAGAATACTAACGCCTTTGTCATGCAAGCCTTGTCACTCCAGTCTGACCTGTGTGAGTACATTCAGACAGGTGCAAAATGGTTCAATTTTTTTCAGCTTGGGGTAAACACTTACCCCAACTACACCCTTGGTTGGCAGGAAGAAGTTAGAGTGGTCACTGCCCTTTTTCCATCTGCATTAATCCATACCTTAAGATTAAGGTGTTATAAAACACTAAAAGAAGAATTGAAATCACCATTGCAAAATTATAACTGAGACAGTGAAAGAGACCTGACCTAACCAACTTTATCTTGCTTCTAAACTCCATGCTGTCCTTGTTCATTCCTGAGTGTAGGCTGAACTAACTTTAGGAAAAACTTAATTTATATTCTATCATTTGAAACAAATACAATAGCAGCCCTTTCCCCCCTCAAAAAAACCCTTTCTTACCTTGAAACCATACTGCCTTTGTAAGACTAACAAATTAGCCAAAAAATTAGAAATTATGGTTTGAGTCATGTAGCTGGAGGGTACAATATTCTGTCCCTCCTCAAACTGCTCCTAGAGATAACATCACTACTGTAAAACTTAAGATTAATGCTTGAGGTACTTTACAGGCACTGCACTTGATGGATCAGCTGCTATCACCCAGACTGGTAAAGTGTCTCATCTGATGTGATGGCTTTCACCCAGGAACTAACTCAGTGAAAGAGGACAGCTTTGATTCCCTATGATTTTGTCTTTGACCCAACCAATTAGTACTCCAAAATCACTGCCCCTCACTAACTCACCAAATTATTTTTTAAATCTCTGATTTCTGAATCCCTGAGGAGATTGAATTGACTCAAAATAATACTCTTGTCTCCTGCACAGCTGACCCTGGATGAATTACTCTTTTTCTACTGCAATTCCCTTGTTTTAATAAATTGGTTTTGTCTAGGCAACAGACAAAGTGAACCTATTGGGTGGTTAAAAAATATAATTTTGTGACCAAAATCTGAAGCATGTTTCTCACTCTCTACTTGATTTCTCCAGCATTTGAAAAATATTTGTGGGTGTACTTAATTTGTGGTCATATATGTATTTGCAGTAGTTAAATGGTATATATACATTGTTTTTTTGCAACAGGACGTAATTGGAGACACTGGTTGTTTTGCCAAGACTTTAACTGAAGTGAGATACTTTCAGATTGCTTTAAGGAATCAAAGTTGACTTACAGAGCTAATAAAAGCCCCTTGAAAAAACTAGCCTCCTACTTGGTCTACACAGTCTCTGTACGGAGTTCCTGACCTGTGATAAATAAAGAATGTCAATTTCTGACAGGCCCAAAAATTTCAAATTGTTGTTGGATCTTAAGGTGAAAAAATCACCAAATAATCCAGGCATTTTCAGGCAGATATTGGCTGAAATTAAGACTGTGAAGTAAAGTCTGAGAATCCTTATTGAATTCAGTATCAGCAAAGCCAATATTTTAAATGAGAATATATGGCAAATAATTATTCTTGCTGACTTTATGCAAGAATATGCTATACTTAGTTCTAGTATGACTAAAACTTATTTTCAAATGAATTAATCCTAATGTGATTTTTTTAGTAAAAATAAAGACTGTAAATAGAAAATAATTATGTTTCAGAAAAACTATAATACACCTATTAGATTCTAGTCTTGTTTACTATTTTTGAATTTTTATTATTTTCTGCAACTTGGAGAAACTTCTGAATTATTTTCAAGCTACAAGTCCTCAAACTAATTTTTATTTTATTTTTCTGTCTTGGGTTCAATGAAATAGCGACTATCTTTTTCCTCAGGTCCTGCAAACCAAAGCTCATTCCTTGTAATATAGGCAAGAGAAAAACAGGTCAGATTGTCACTGCCTTTTTTCTCTATAACTGAAAATGTTTTCAGCCTAACGTGTAGATAAATTGTACCCAACACTGACCTTTGTTTTCATTCTGTCTTTATATAAATGTCACTTATTAAATAAATAGATAGATAAATAAAAACGGTTTGCCATCATCACTTCATGACATACAAAGGCCTAGCCCATCTGCACTGCCACCTCCTGATAATGGGAAACAGCTGTTTAAAGTAATCTAATCCCAGGACTGAGACATTGACTAAAAAGATATGAGTCAGTGTATTTAAATTTGCTCTGTCTTTTCTAACAACCTATAGTCTACTGTTCACTTAAGTGCTATAGTAGAACTGTCAGTAAGAATATTAACATCTTTGCCATATACACTCCAAAGTGCCGGCAGATCTTTGAAAAGGAGCAAGTTTACTCCTATTGCCCTGGGACCAGTCTCTGCAACTAAACTTTCTGTCAGCAGAAAGAAGCCAGAGTGGTTGTCATCCTTTTCCCACTTTCTAACCAACACCTTAAGAATAAAGTGTATAAAAGCCAAAGAAGAGAATTGAAAATGAGTTTACAAAAATGATATCATCGAGAAAATTTGAAGCAGTAAGGCAAGCTAACACCTCTCTCCATCTTGCCTTATCCTTAATTATTCTTAGGCTATTGAGTTGAGCTAACTTTGGAAGACATTTAGGTTACAGTGTAAATTATAATAGACTTTTCCCCAAACTCAGCTGCTTTTGTAAAGCTAATTAGAGGCCATCAGGCTTGAAGTAGGAGAGAAGCCTGAGTCCAGCTAAGGTGCAGACATAAATGATTGTCCGCCATTATTTTGGAGGTTATAAAATCTGAAACTTCCCCAATTACTTCTGCAAATAACACCACTATTGTAGATTGGTCTTCTGAGATATATTTCCAGATTTTTTGCATGTCTACCTGGACCGCCAATCCTGCTCCTGTGGTACCACCCAGAAGCAATTCAGGCCACAGAAAGACAGCTTTAACCTTTTATGATTTTAATCTCTGTTCCAACCAATCAGCAGCAAGCACCTACTACCTTGCCACTTCTACACATTTTCTAAAAATGCCTTTGAAAAACCCCTAACCTGTGGATTTGGATGAGATAATTTGTGTAAAAACTCCATCTCCGATGTGGCATGGCCAGCTTTGTTTCTATTAAACTTACTCTATTACAGTGCCATGGTCTTTCTTTATGCAGTGGGCAGGAAGAATCCCTTGGGCAGTTACAGCTTGCCTTTTAAAATTTTTAGATGTGTTGTTTAATTTTGCAATTACTTTTTTCATGGTTTTTATTTTCTGTGTTTTGTGTAATCTAGAATCATGAAAGTATTTACTTTATATTCATACAGAAAAACTTTTGTTTTGGATTTCACATTAAATCTATGATATACTTTAAATTGATTTTTAACCTTGTGGTATACAGGTTTTATTATAGCCTTCATTAAGAGTGTTTTTCTTTCTCTCTCAGCACTAGAGAAGACTTTCTTTTTTTTGGTAAATCAATTGAACATTCACTGTAGAATTCTGGCTTAGCAGTTATTTTTACTGAGCTCATTGATATTGTCATTTTATTACATTTTGGCTTCCATCATTACTATTGAAAACTTATCTGTCAATTTTATTTTCTCTCCCTTGGTTATGTGTTTTTTTTTTTTTGATTATGTCTGCTTTTAAGATTTTATCTTTGCTTTTGGTTTTAAGTAGTTTATTAACAGCTGTACAGATTTTTTTCTCCTTTGTACTTATCCTTCTTTGGGAGAGTTGGTATTCTTGAGTCTATGACTTAATGTATCTTATCACTTTTGGAAAATTCTAAGCCAGTATATGTCTAAGTATAGCTGTGTCTCATTATTTCTCCTGTCCTTTTCAGATAACAATTGCACATAAAATAACTTTTTTTGCCATATTTTATATACTTCTTACATTTTTTCATGCCAAAATTATTTTTTTAAACTTCTGTGATTCAATCTTAAAATTTTCTACGTATCAATTTTTCAGTATACTAATCCTGTTTTACATTATTATAATCTCAGAATATTGCTTCCTTAGAGAGCTCATCTCTGATTACTCCAACAGTTTTGCCTCTCCCACCATGTCTTTATTACATTTTTTAAATTACATATATCTCTATCAGAATTTATCCCATTGATTTGTTTGTGTATTTAATGTGTGTCTTTCCAGGCTAACATGTAACTTCCTGAAGTGTAGCAACATTATTTATAAAATTGATTACCTTATAGAAAAAAAGCCTGGTTTATAATGGGTCCTAATAAATGTTGTTGACTTATCAAAACGTCACTCAATTCAATGAATAATTCAATTCAATTATGTAAATAGGTAGTTTATTTAAAAATGGCTATCTAAAAAACAAATTTTAGAAATCTAAGTCAAGAATATGCAAAATTAAATATCAAAAGGATAAAATAGTCAATAAAAACATCAATGCAATTGAAAAGAGTATTTGTAAAATTTCAGAATGTTGGAGGTAGAATATTTTCCTTTTTTAAACAGAATATCTGTAATCTATACAAAGATGATCAGGCTTAATTTTATAAATATTGTTAAAGGAATGTCAAAGGAGTTTACAAAGTCAAAGATTAAGAATAACTTGGAAGAAAACATTTGTGTCCCAAATGAATATGTAAAATGTAAAGTTCTTAGAGCATAAATAAGTTATAATATATATATATTATAACTAATATGTATATTATAACATATATATATATTATAACTTATATATATATATTTAACTTATATATATATATATATATATATATTTAGATTTTACTTTAACTTCTGGTATACTTGTGCAGAATATGCAGGTTTGTTCCATAGGTATACTTGTGCTATGGTGGTTTGCTGCACCTGTTGACCTGTCCTCTAAGTTTCCTCCCCTCATCTCCCAGCCCACAACAGGCCCTGGTGTGTGTGTGTTGTCCCCTTCCCTGTGTCCATGTATTCTCATTGTTCAACTTCTACTTATGAATGAGAACATGCAATGTTTGGTTTTCTGTGAGTTTGGTTTGTGTTAGTTTGCTGAGGATGATGGCTTCCAGCTTCATCCATGTCTCTGCAAATGACATGATCTCATTCTGTTTTATGGTTGCATAGTATTCTACAGTGTATATGTACCACAATTTCTTTATTCAGTCTATATGGGCATTTGGGTTGGTTCCATATATTTGCTATTGTAAATAGTGCTGCAGTAAACACATGTGTACATGCATCTTTATAGTAGAATAATTTATATTCCTTTGGGTATATATTCTGTAGTGAGATTGCTGACTCAGATGGTATTTCTGGTTCTAGATCCTTGACAAATCACCATACTGTCCTCCACAATGTTTGAACTAATTTACATTCCCACCAACAGTATAAAAGCATTTTTATCTCTCCACAGCCTCACCAGCATCTATTGTTTTTTGATATTTTAATAATCACCATTCTGACTGGCGTGAGATGGTATCTCACTGTGGTTTTGATTTGCATTTCTATAATGATCAGTGATGTTGAGCTTTTTTCATATTTTGTCCATATAAACGTTTTATTTTGAGAAATGTCTTTTCATATCCTCTGCCCACTTTTTGATGCAGTTTTTTTTTTCTTGTAAGTTTGTTTAAGTTCGTTGGAAATTCTGGATATTACACCTTTGTCAGATGGGTAGATCACAAAGTTTTTCTTTCATTCTATAGGTTGCCTGTTTACTCTAATGATAGTTTCTTTTGCTGTGCAGAAGCTCTTTAGTTTAATTAGATTGCATTTTCAATTTTGGCTTTTGTTGCAATTGTTTTTTGTGCTTTTGTCATGAAATCTTTGTCTATGCCTATGTCCTGAATGATATTGCCTAAGTTTTCTTCTAGGGTTTTATGATTTTGGGTTTTACATTTAAATATTTAATTCATCTTGAGTTAATTTTTCTAGAAGGTGTGAGGAAGGGATCCAGTTTCAGTTTTATATGTATAGCTAGCCAGTTTTTCCAGCACCATTCATTGAATAGGAGATTCTTTCCCCATTGCTTGTTTTTATCAGATTTGTCAAAGATCAGATGTTTGCAAATGTGTGATGTTATTCCTGAGGTCTCTGTTCTGTTCCATTGGTCTATATATCTGTTTTGGTACCAGTACCACCCTCTTTTGGTTACTATAGCATTGTAGTATGGTTTGAAGTCAGGCAGCGTGCTGCCTCTAGTTTTGTTCTTTTTGCTTAGGATTGCCTTGCCTATATGGGCTCTTCTTTGGTTCCACATGAAATTTAAAGTAGTATTTTTTTCTAATTCTGTGAAGAAAGTCAGTTGTAGTTTGATGGGAAGAGCACTGAATCTACAAGTTATGTTGGGCAGTTTGGTCATTTTCCCAATATTGATTCTTCCTATCCATAAAAATGGAATAATTTTCCATTTATTTGTGTCCTCTCTTATTTTCTTGAGCAGTGGCTTGTATTCCTTATTGAAGAGGTCCTTCACATCTTTTGTTTAGGTATTTTATTCTTTGTGGCAATTGTGAATCGAAGTTCATCCATGATTTGGCTCTCTGCTTGTCTATTGGTGTAAAGGCATACTTGTGATTTTTGCACATTGATTTTGTATCCTGATACTTTGCTCAAGTTGCTTATTAGCTTAAAAAGTTTTGGGGCTGAGATGATGGGGTTTTCTAGATACAGAATCATGAAGTCTGCAGAGACTATTTGCCTTCCTCTCTTTCTATTTGAATAACTTTATTTCTTTCACTTGCCTGATTGCCCTGGCCAGAACGTCCATTACTATGTTGAACAGTAGTGGTGAGAGAGGGCATCCTTGTCTTGTACCAATTCTCAAAGATAATGCTTCCAGCTTTTGCTTGTGCAATATGATATTGGCTGTGGGTTTGTCATGAATAGCCCTTACTATTTTGAGAAATGTTCCATCAATGCCTAGTTTTTGAGAGTCTTTAAAATGAAGGGATGTTGAATTTTTTCAAAGGCCTGTTCTGCATTTATTGAGATAATCATGTGGTTTTTGTCTTTGGTTCTGGGTATGTGATGGATACATTTATTGATTGGTGTATGTTGAACCAGCTTTGCATTCAAGGGATAAAGCCAACTTGATCATGGTGGATAAGGTTTTTAATGTGCTTTTGAATTCAGTTTGGCAGTATTTTATTGAGTATTTTCACATCAGTGTTCATCAGGGATATAGGTCTGAAGAGGTTTTTTTTTTTTTTTTTTTTTTTTTTTTTTTTTTTTTTTTTTTTTTTGGTTATAGGTTTGTAAGGTTTTTTTTTTTTTTTTTTTTTTTTTTTTTTCTTTTGGTTATGTCTCTGCCAGGTTTTGGTATCAGGATGATACTGGCTTCAGAAAATGCATTAGGGAGGAGTCCCTTCTATTCAATTATTTGGAATAGTGTCAGAAGGAATGGTACCTCTGGTAGAATTCAGCTGTGAATCCATCTTCTCCGGGGATTTTTTTTTTTTTTTTTTTTGGTTGGTAGGCTATTAATTACTGCCTCAATTACTTGTTATGGGTCTATTTAGGGATTCAAGTTTTTTCTTAGTTTAGTCTTGGAAGGGTGTATGTGTCCAGGAATTTATCCATTTCTTTTAGATTTTTTTATTTAATTGTGTAGAGGTGTTTATAGTATTCTCTGATGGTAGTTTGTATTTCTATGGAGTCAGTGGTAATATCCCCTTATTTTTTTTTATTGTGTCTATTTGATTTGTCTCTCTATTCTTTATTACTCTAGCTAGCAGTCTATCTATTTTGTTATTTTTTTCAAATAACTTGCTCCTAGATTCATTGATTTGAAGGGTTTTTTGTGTCTCTATCTCCTTCAATTCTGCTCTGATCTTAGTTATTTCTTGTCTTCTGCTAGCTTTTGAGTTTTTTTGGTCTTGCTCCTCTAGCTCTTTCAGTTTTGATGATGGGGTGTCAATTTGAGATCCTTCTAGCTTTCTGATGTGAGGATTTAGTGCTATAAATTTCCCTCTTAACACTGCTTTAGCTGTGTCCGAGATTCATGCACATTATTTCTTTGTCCTCATTGATTTCTAATAACTTCTTGATTTCTGCCTTAACTTCATTATTTACCCAGGAGCCATTCAGGAGCCAGTTGTTCAATTTTCATGTAATAATGTGGTTTTATGTGAGTTTTTTAATCCTGGGTTATAATTTGATTGCACTGTAGTCTGACAGACTATTATAATTTCAGTTGTTTTGCATTTGCTGAGGAGTGTTTTACTTCCAATTATGTGGTTGATTTTAGAATAAGTGCCATGTGGCACTGAGAAGAATGTATATTCTGTTGATTTGGGGTGGAGAATTCTGTAGATGTCAATTAGGTCCACTTGTTCCAGAGCTGAGTTCAAGTTCTGAATATCCTTATTAATTTTCTGTCTCATCAATATGTCTAATGTTAACAGTGTGGTGTTAAAGTCTCCCACTATTATTTTGTGAAAGGCTACTTTTTTTGTAGGTCTCTAAGAACTTGTTTTATAAATTTTGATGCTCCTGTATTGGATGTATATATATTTGGGGTAGTTAGCTCTTCTTGTTTAATTACTCCCTTTACCATTATGTAATGCCTTTCTTTTTCTTTTGATCTTTGTTAGTTTAAAGTCTGTTTTGTCCAAGACTAGGATTGCTACTCCTGCTTTTACTTTTTTTTTTTCCTTTTTATTTATTTATTTTTTGCTTTCCATTTGCTTTGTAAATTTTTCTCCATTTCTTTATTTTGAGCCTATGTGTGTCTTTGCACATGACATGGATCTCCCAAACACAGGACATGAATGAGTCTTTATGTTCAATTTGTCAGTCTGTGTCTTTTAATTGGGGCATTTAGCCCATTTGTATTTAAGGTTAGTATTGTTATGTGGGAATTTGATCCTGTCCTCATGATGCTATTAAGTTATTTTGTATACTAGATGATGCAGTTTATTCGTAGTGTCATTGGTCTTTATAGTTTGGTATGTTTTTGCAGTGGCTGGTACCAGTTTTTCATTTCCATATTTAGTGCTTCTTTCAGGAGGTCCTGCAAAATAGGCCTTTTGGTAAAATACTTCAGCATTTGTTTGTTTAGAAAGGATTTTATTTCTGCTTCACTTATGAAGCTTAGTTTGGTGAATATGAAATTATGGGTTCAATTTTTTTTCTTTAAGAGTGTTGAATATTGACTCCAATCTTTTCTGGCTTGTAGGGTTTCTGCAGAGAGGTCCACTGTTAGTCTTATGGGCTTCTTTTTGTAGATGACCTGGCCTTTCTCTCTGGTGGCCCTCGACTTTTTTTTTTTCATTCATTTTGACATTGAAGAATCTGATGATTATGTGTCTTGGAGTTGACCTACTCATGGAGTATCATACTGATGTTCTTTGTGTTTCCTGAATTTACATGTTGGCCTGTCTTGCTAGGTTGAGGAAGTTCTCCTGGGTAATATTCTGAAGTGTGTTTTCCAGTTTGTTTCCATTCTCCCTGTCTCTTTCAGGTACTCCAATAAATCATACGTTTGGTCGTTTTATGTAGTCCCATATTTTTCAGATGCTTTGTTTGTTCCCTTTTATTCTTTTTTCTCTAACCTTGTTTGCAGATCTTGTTTCAGCAAGGTGGCCTTCAAACTCTGATATCCTTTTTTCCACTTGGTTGATTTGGCTATTGATCATTGTATATGCTTCACACAGTTCTTGTGCTATGCTTTCCAGCTCCATCGGGTCATTTATGTTCTTCGGTAAACCGGATATTCTAGTTAGCAGCTCCAACCTTTTATCAAGGTTCTTAGCTTCTTTTCATTGGGTTAGAACATGTTCCTTTAGTTCAGCAGAATTTTTTAATTACACATCTTCTGAAGCCTACTTCTGTCAGTTGGTCCCTTTTATCTTCCGTCCAGTTCAGCGCCCTTGCTAGAGAGGTGTAATCATTTGCAGGAGAAGAGGCACTTTGGCCTTTTTGGTTTTCAGTATTATTTTCATTGATTTTTTTCTCATTTTCATGAGTATATCTAATTTCAATCTTTGAGGCTAGTGACCCATGGATGGATTTTTTGTGGGGATTTTTTGTTGTTGATGCTGTTGTTGTCTTCTTTTAGTTTCTTTTTCCTTCAATGGTCGGAACCTCTTTTGTAGTACTGCTGCAGTTTTCTGGAGGTTCGCTTCAGGCCCTACTCTGGAGATGTCACTCAAAGGGGCTGGAGAACAGCAAAGATGGGTGCCTGCTCCTTCTTCTGGGATCTCTGACCTTGAGGAGCACCACCCTGATTCCAGTAGAATTTCTCCTGTATAGGGTGTCTGACAACCCCTGTTGGAGGGTCTCACCTAGTTGGGTGGCATGGGGAACAGGACCCATTTAATGAAGAATTTTGACTGTCCCTTGGTGGAGGGAGTGTGCTCTGCTGGGGGGAAACCCTCTTATCTGGGTGGCGCGCATTCCTCAGAAATACTAGGAGAGAAAGCTAATTCTGCTGGTCTATAGTGACTATAGCCACTCCTTCCCCTGCAGGCCCAGGGAGATCAGGAATCTGTCCCTGATCCAGTGTCTGGGGTTGTTAAAGTTCCTGCAGGGAGGCCCTGCCCGGTGAAAAAGGATGGGTCAGGGTCAGGCTTAAAGAGGCGCTCAGGCTACAGTCTGCCAAAGCCAGTGCGTTGGGCTGTGGGGGACAACTCTTGGGACCAAGCCATCCAGCCTCCCTGGCTCCAGCAGGGGAAAAGCACAGCCTGGAGCTATGGAGATGGCTGCTGCCCTTCCCCCACCCAGGGAGCTTAGGGTCTTAAGCAGCTATCAGTTCTAGTGCTGGCAGCTGCCATTCCCCAAAGCAGCTCAAATGGCTTAGACAGCAGGCAGCCACAGCAGTGGTGCTGGTTGCCCCTCCCCTTGGGAACATGGCAGGCTTAAGCAAATTCTATCTGATAGGCTGTTGAGAATCTGCCCAGCTCTGGGGTTGGGATGCTAGGCCCCAGTGGTATGGGTTTGCAAGTGGGATCTTCCGGTCTGTGGGTTGCACAGTTCCATGGAAAAAGCATGATTTCTCCAGCTGTGTAGCAAGCACACTTACTCGCTGCCTCTTTCGGATGGGAGGTGGAGGCTCTCCTGCCCCATGTGTCTCTCAGGTGTGCCACAACACCACACTGCTGTTCCTTCCTCTCCATGGGTCATACCAGGTACTTAGTCAGTTTTAATGGGAGAACCTGGATATCTTAGTTCCTGGTGAAGGATTCACATGCTGTTATGGTTCTTTTCAATGGAAGCCTCTGATCACCACTGCTTCTAGTTGGCAATCTTGGCACCACACCCACAAAAATAAAATGCTAATTCCCCCAGTCTACTGAATGGAGTCGCTTCTCCTGAAGAAAATCATATGCCCTCCACTCCACAGCCTGAAGTTCCAGGAGACGACCCTTCATACTCCTGTGAGCCTTTAGAGGATCTATGTTTGCTCTTGTGATGAGATCCCCAGGAAAGTAACTACTTATGAGTCTAACTTACATCCTGGCATTAACAGGACTATCACTCCTGACTTTATTTTCTGCGATGGGACTGTATGCAGTTGCCCCTACAGATTGGCCTAATAGCTCTCCTCCTCTCCTTTCTAGTGCCCTCCGCCACACGACAATTTACATGGACTCTCAGGTGCAGAGACTTCTCTTGCCAAGGCCATGCCATACTCAAACCCCAACTGTTCCTTTCACAGTAGGAAAGGCCTGGAATAATAGAAAAACTTGTTACTGGCATTTGAGAAATGACTACCACTACTCAGTTTTACTATAAGCTATCTCAGGAGTTAAATGATGACATGGAAAAAGGTTGCTAATTCTCTCTGCAGAGGCAGCTCACTCTGCAGAAGCAGCTTAACTCTTTAGCTGCTGTTGCTCTTCAAAATAGGAGGGCCCTGGATCTGTTAACAGCAGAGAAAGGAGGAACCTGTTTCTTTTTAGGAGAAAACTGCTGCTACTTTGTAAACCAATCGAATATTGTCTTAAATGTTAAAGAACTCAGGAATCAATCAAACCCAGGGCTAAAGACCTTCAACAACAACAGTAACAAAACAATAACAAAAGGATTGTGGAGCTTGTTTAACAACTGGCTGTCCTGGCTCTACCCTCTTCTAGGCCCATTTATAACCATTCTATTATTGCTGGCCTTTGGGCCTCTCATCTTTAAGCCTCTTGTCAAGTTCAGTTTTTTCTAGAATTGAGGTCATGAGGCTACAAATGGTCCTGCAAATGAAACTCCGGATGTCCTTGGCTCATGAATTCTATCGTGGACCTCTGGATCAACCTGAACCCCTGGAAAACTTCCCTCTGGAGGAAACCTCAACTGCAGGGCCCCTTCTATGCCCCTATTCAGCATGAAGTAGTTAAAGAGCAATCAATGCCCATGTCCCAACAGCAGTTGGACTTTCCTGTTCAGAGAGGTGACTGAAGGACTTCTCTTCCTGGGTCCATGAGGAGCATGGTTTCAAAGGCAGGAGTTTCCCAGCTGCACACCTCTATCAGGAACCAGAGGGGTTTCAAATGTAAAGTTCTTTGTCTGGGTTTCCCACATGCGGGCTTGGTAGAGCAAGCCAGGTGAAGCTCCTTTGTCCCAAAAAAACTGCTGACAGCTCTGGGAGAAGGGGCTTCTGTTACTCAGGATTGTGGACCAAGTAGTCAATCCGGTATCAGACTCAAAGAACAGTCACTCCAGAGGAAGCTTGAAAGAACTCCTCTCATTGGACGATAACATGAATAAAGAGGGAATAATTCAAGGGTTAAAATTCCAGCTGCTCATACCTATACAGATTCCTTCTCTGGGTCCCCTCCCATGGCAGTGTGGGAGCTTTCTTTCTCTCTCTGTGTGTGTCTAATAAATCACTTTTCCACAAAACTCTTTGAGTCCACAATATTTATTTGAATGGCAAACTCACTGTGCCTTCAGGGCCCTTTTCCCCATTCTTTGGGGTTAGCAAGGTCAAAACCTCTTCAGACATGGAAGCTGAGTATGCTCCCCTGGGTATAGTAATAATACATTTTCTCTTTTCTATTAAAGTATCTGGGAGGACAGGAATGCTGGTAGATCTCTCTTCTATTTCTGTGTGGATAATGAACAAAATGCTAAAAACACTGAGCTTTTATGAATAAGCAGGCTTAGAGTCTTTCTCTAACAAAAGAAAATACAGTATATAGTGAAAAATAATATATAACTAAAGTAACAAAAATGTATAAATAATTTTAATTCTATACAAAAGATTTTGGAACACTATTTTTATGACCCAGGCAATAGCTCAGAAAACCAGATGTTTGTTAAAACATTTGCAATTAATTGTTTATTATAAATGGAAGGAGATCTCTTTGGATCATTTCCAAGTATCTGAATTGCCCATTTGAGTTATACAGGCACACTGTATAATGGAATAACTTATTTACTAGCTCCTTGCATTTTCAGTTAGAAGAAAAAGGGCAAGCAAACTGACTTTTTATATTCTTTATTATGTCATGATGATACATTGCTTGAGTTTCCAATAACAAAGTACCACAGACTGGGTGGCTTAAACAGTAAAAAACATTTTTTGTCACATTTCTGGAGGCTGGAAAGTCCAAGATGAAGATACTGGCTGACAACTAAAATGGGTGACTGTCAGGAGACCCAACTCATAAAAGCAGGTTGAGCCAGTTTGATGACATACCTGAAAGAAACACTACTCACAGATACATCTGTGGCTTTTTTTTTCTTTTCTCGAAGAGGTTCTCAGGAGGTGCAGTATTTATTCATTTTTCTTTAAAAAGGGGTCAGCAATGGAACAAATGTTCATGTACCTGTGAGACTTTAGATAGCGTTCATTAAATCTACATTTTACATAAGATGAATGTTTGAAGAACAGGGGAAAAAAGGAAAAAGATGTCTCAGGGAGGAGCAAAGGCATGATTAATCTCATCTTATCTTTGTTCTGTGCCTAGGAAAATTAGCTAGTAATCAACATTATTAGCATGAAGTTTCTTATTTAAAGCCAGTCAAATTTTAGTGTCGAGTCTTTTTTAAAAAGCTGGTTTCTCTTTATCCATTAGAGAAGAAAGCTTAATGACAGTAATTAAGTGAGAAGGTATAGTAAAATATGTCCAACCTCCCATTGTATTATGATTAGAAACTCAGCTTTAAAGGTTTCTCTGTGGTTCTCTTGGCCAAAAGGATGTTTGTGTAGTCAGCTCGGGGCTTAGAATTTTATTTTTATTTCTTCTTGCTGATTAATTTCCTTGAGAGGGTTCTTTCCCTGGATTGAAGACTGTTGGCTTCTCATTGTGTCCTCACATGGCAGAGAGAAAGCTTTGATGTGTGTATTTCTGAAAAGGACCCTATCAAATTAGAATTCCATCCTTATGACATCACTTAACCTTTATCACCTTCTCAGTATTAGTCTGTTCTCACATTGCTATGGAGTAATACCTGAGACTGGGTAATGAATAAAGGAAAGAGGTTTAATTGAGTCACAGTTTTGAATGGCTGGGGAGGCCTCAGGAAACTTACAATCATGATGGAAGGCATCTTTTCACATGGTGGCAGGAGAGAGAATGATTTCAGAGAAAAGGTGAAAGCCCATTATAAAACTGTTAGATCTCATGAGGACTCACTATCATGAGAATAACATGGAGGAAACTGCCCCCATAATTCAATTACCTCCCACCAGGTATCCTCCATGACACTTGGGGATTATGAGAACTATAATTCAAGATGACATTTGTGTAGGGACAAAGCCAAACCATATTATCACAACCCATATCCTCCCAAATTTCATGGCCTCACATTCCAAAAACATAATCATGTCTTTCCAACAATCCTCCAAAGTCTTAGCTCATTCCAACAATAAGAGTCCAAGTCCAAAGATTCATCTGAGAAAAAGAAGTTCCTCTGCCTGTAAGCCTGTAAAATCAAAAGCAAGTTAGTTACATTCTATATACAATGGGTGTACAGGCATTGGGTAAATATACCATTCCAAATGGGAGAAATTGGCCAAAATAAAGAGGCTACAGACCCCATACAAGTCCAAAATCCAATATGGCAGTCATTAAACCTCCTCCTGGCTGCTTTTGTGGCTGTTGTTGATTGTCTGGGGCTTTTCCAGGTTAACGGTGCAAGTTGTCAGTGGATCTACCATTCTAGGGTCTGGAGGGTGGTTGCCTTCTTCTCACAGCTGCTCTAGGCTATGCCCCAGTGGGGACTCTGTGTGAGGGCTCCAACCCCACATTGCCTTTCCACAGTGTTCTAGCAGAGGTTTTTCATGAGGGTTCTGTCCCTGCAACAAACTTCTGTCTGGACATCTAGTCTTTTTTATACATTCTCTGAAATCTTAGTAGAGGTTCCCAAACCTCAGTTCTTGACTTCTGCATACCCACGGGCCAACACTATATATAAGATCCTAAGGCTTGGGGCCTGCACCCTCTGAAGCAATGACTTGAGCTGTACCTTGGCCCCTTTGAGCCGTAACTGGAGCTGAAGCAGCTGGGACACAGGGCATCATATCCAAAGGCTGCATAGAGCAGAGGCAGTGGGGTGGTGGAGAGCTGGGCCCTTTCCACAAAACCATTTTTCTGTTTTAGGCCCCCAGGCTTGTAATGGAAGAGGCTGACATGAAGGCCTCTCACATGCCCTGGAGATATTTTCCCCATTTCTTGGAGATTAACATTACTTATGCAAATTTCTGCAGCTGGATTGAATTTCTCTTCAGAAAATTGTTTTTTCTTTTTTATCACATCATTAGACTGCAATTTTTCCAAACATTTATGTTCCGCTTCCTCTTGAATGCTTTGCCAATTACACATTTCTTCTGCCAGATGCCCTAAATCATCTCTCTCAAGTTTAACATTTCACAGATTCTAGGACAGGGGCAAAATGCCACCAGCCTCATTGCATGACATGATCGACCTTTATTCCAGATCCCAACAAGCTCCTTATTTTCTTTTTTTAATTGCATTTTAGGTTTTGGGGTACATGTGAAGAACATGCAAGATTGATGCATAGGTACACACATGGCAGTGTGATTTGCTGCCTTCCTCCCCATCACCTATATCTGGCATTTCTCCCCATGCTATCTCTCCCCAACCCCCAACCCCCTGCTGTCCCTCCCCTATTTTCCCCCAACAGACCCCAGTGTGTGATGCTCCCCTCTCTGTGTCCAAAAAAAGCCCAGGTCCAGATGGGTTCATAGCCGAATTCT
Organism: Alouatta palliata; assembly: GCA_004027835.1. Classification (NCBI taxonomy): domain Eukaryota; kingdom Metazoa; phylum Chordata; class Mammalia; order Primates; family Atelidae; genus Alouatta; species Alouatta palliata. The sequence goes on along the minus strand of PVKV010027931.1, from coordinate 745 downwards.
ACCAGACATACAAAGAGGAGCTGGTACCATTCCTTCTGAAACTACTCAAAACAATCCAAAAAGAGGGAATCCTTCCCAAATCATTTTATAAGACCAACATCATCCTGATACCAAAACCCAGCAGAGACTCAACAAGAAAAGAAAACTTCAGGCCAATATCCATGATGAACATAGATGCAAAAATCTTCAATAAAATACTGGCAAATCGATTGCAACAGCACATCAAAAAGCTTATCCACCATCATCAAGTAGGCTTCGTCCTGGAGATGCAAGGGTAGTTCAACATACGCAAGTCTATAAACATAATTCACCACATAAATAGAACCAAAGACACAAAGCACATGATTATCTCAATTGATGCAGAGAAGGCCTTTGACAAAATTCAACAGCGCTTTATGCTAAAAACCCTCAATAAACTAGGTATTGATGGAACATATCTCAAAATAATAAAAGCTATTTATGACAAACCAACAGCCAATATCATAGTGAATGGGCAAAAACTAGAAGCACTCCATTTGAAATCTGGCACTAGACAAGGATGCCCTCTCTCACCACTCCTATTCAATATAGTATTGGAAGTTCTAGCCAGAGCAATCAGGCAAGAAAAAGAAATAAAGGGTATTCAAATAGGAAAGGAGGAAGTCAAATTGTCTCTATTTGCAGACGACATGATTGTATATCTAGAAGACCCCATCATCTCAGCCCAAAATCTCCTGAAACTGATAAGCAACTTCAGCAAAGTCTC
>PVKV010027930.1:0-18707 GCA_004027835.1 Alouatta palliata | reverse complement strand
TCTAGAGCAAGGGTTCCTCGGCCCCCAGGCCACAGACTGGTACCTGTCCATAGCCTGTCAGGAACTGGGCTGCACATCCTGAAACCATCTGCACTCCGCCCCCAACCCCATCCATGGAAAAACTGTCTTCCACAAAACCAGTCTCTGGTGCCAAAAGGTTAGGGACCGCTGTTCTAGAGGACACAGAGGGAAGATCTGAAAAGGAGGAGAGCAAAGGGAGTCAGGTCAGGGAACAGGATGCACTGAACAGCGGATATGGGGGAGTATATATGACCAGAGAGACTTATATTTGCGTACTTATCAAATAAAATGTAAAGAACTTATTCCAATTTTTAAGAGTAACGTGAAATTCTTAATGCTAAAAGGTAAAGACTATAGTCTATTCACAAAAATCCAAATAAAATCTATAGTTTAGATAATAGTATTTGTGGGGAAGTAAAAAAGTTCCTCTTTAAAGTTTTCTTCCTTGTTAAAGAATAAATCACAAGTGTGCTGAGAACTCCTTGTTACGCCCTATCCTCTGTAGCTGTTAGACACGCCATGCTTACAGGCACGGAGGACATTCTATGTCCTTGTGCTTTAACCAAGGTATCTGTGCTGGACATGTTCACAGGCATGTCCCAGCTCGCCATTGCTTTTACCTATTTAGAAAAGTTTTAAGTTCTTAGCCAATCGGGTTTTAGTTTAGATTGTGAGCTCTGGCTCCAGCCAACGGAGATCAGACACAGCAGTAAGAACAACCCCAAATGCATAAGAGATAAATATGTCTGTTTTCCTTTGTTCATTGTACTCTAATGGCAAGATGGCTAGTGAGGGTACCCTTCCTGCAGTCCAGGAAGTAAAAATAGCGTTGCTGAACGATCTTTTGTCTCAGTGTAATGTTTCTTTGCAGCACTGAGCATCTGTTTCCAACAGTATTATACCCATTTTTTTTTTTTGAGACACAGTCTTACTTTGGTGCCCAGGCTGGAGTGCACTGGCACAATTTCGGCAGCCTCAACCACACAGGTTCAAGTGATCCTCTCACCTCAGCCTCCCAAGTAGCTGTGGCTACAGACACACACGACCATGCCTAATTTTCTTTTTTTTGCTAGAGACGAGGTTTTCCTTGTTTCCCAGGCTGGTCTCGAACTCTTGAGCTCAAGTGATGCACCCACCTTGGCTTCCCAAAGTGCTGAGATTACAGCCGTGTGCCACCACACCCGGGCATATTATACCAATAGTAATTTCTTAGTTTTGACAAATGTACCATCATTGTGTAAGATGTGAACAGTAGGCAATGCTGGATAAAGGGTACATAAGACTGGTATATGCCATCTTTGTAATTCTTCTGTAAATCTAAAATTATTCCAAAATTAAAAGTTTAAAATAACTTTAAAAAAAGTCAATCACCAAAAAGTAAGTACATTTAGGATATAGATACATGCAAGACACGTGTAATGTAACTAAAAACCACAGATTTTGGAGTCGGACGTAACTGGTTTCTCATCCTGGCTGCCCCAATTGCTAACTGCAATGTTGGGCAAATTTCTTTATTCCTCCAAGCTCTGTGTTCCAATCTCTAAAATAGGAATCCTAATTATATATACTTCAAGGGGTTCCTGGGACGAGTAAATGAGAAAAGACCGGCAAAGTGCTTTATCATAGTGCCTGGCACATAGTAAGAGCTCAATAAAAGTAGCTTGTATTATTCTTGCAGGTAAAGAAATGCAGAGTTAAACAATGTCGACAAACTATTTCACACCTGCTGAATCGGCAACAACTGAAATCCCCCGTGCCTGAGAGAGTGTGCTGAAACTGGTACATTCATAAATTGTAAACCAGTATAGCTATTCAGAAAAGCAACGCAGCAATATAGACATAGCAAGAGACTGCAGAAATGGTCACAACCTTTCACCCAGACCTCCTCTTAATGATTTTCAGGGTTCCAGACAAGGGTATAAATGGAGACTCACACACCATATGTGTAAGTAGTTTAAAGTTAGAAATCAGGTTACAAACTGTTAAATGAAAATATGTTCTAGCCTCCTGCCTTGGCAAATATACTGTCACCACCACCTGGAAGGGCTCGAGTTAAAAACTCTCAGATGCCTCTGCGTCCTATGTTGGAACGTGACGGCATGGGGACAGCTAGTTGCCAGCCCCCAGACCCATTGTCTTCCCAATTCCTAAGTCTGTCCAGCATTGAGGGGGCCTCACGTTAACATGTGTGGACAGCTCTGTCCACCACCCCACTGCCTGTTGGCCACTCCTCAGATCTGAGTATGCCTACTGGTGGTGTGATTGGATCTCAGCGGGAGAGACTGGGGGAAGGGCTGCACAGGCCCTGGAAACGAGCACGGGGCCAGTGAGCAGGGACTTCTCGGGGCCTCGGGCACCTGGAGAATGGTAAAAGGGAGGATGAGGATGTGGATTTTCAGTAGGCATGATCCTTTGGCCTGCGGACTCCTCACCAGGTGGGAGGGGCGCAGCCCAAGGAGGGCCAGAGGGACACCTCCTGCCTGATCTGACTATAGTACTCAGAGTCTATCCAAAGGAATGAAATAGTTCAGTAAAATAAAAAGCCTACGGACATAAAGATAGTATCACTGTCTTACGTCTGACACTAAAAAACCAACCTAATGTTCAACAGTAGGGAAATGTTAAGACAATGCTGGTAAAGCTATTCAGAGAAGTGGTATGCTACCATCAACACTGACACATGTGACAACCATGCCGTGACATGGGATAATGCCTGTGTATGTATAATAGCAAATGAACACTGGCCACTGTGCAAACATCTGTATGCCCTCGGAGACATGGAAGTCAACTACAGATGTGAGAACAGCTGCCTGGAAGAGGGTTGAACTCTTTCAGGCAGCTGAAAGATTTTCCTCCCCAGATTGTCTTTTTCCTGTGGCTAGGGAGAGGCAGGGACTTTTCAGGAACTAATGGGTAAGAGCTGGCTGGTTAGATTGAAGTTTTTTGTGCAACTCTGCCTAGGAGTTGGAAATAAGAACCTGCTACCTGCCACATGGAAGCCAGAAAGGCACTTTAAATAACTGCACTCCCTCTCTGCATGGGCTGAAGATATCCTTGAGTCCTCCCAGCCCTGATCCCTTCGCCAGGGGCCAGCACACCCAGAAACCATGCATGTAGTGTTTGCTCTGGAGGCTCAGGATGGTCTCTGCTGCGTTCGAGGAGTATCTGCCATGGGCTGGGTATGGTACGGGCCGTATCTCACTGAGTCCTCACAACGAGCAGGTGAGCTGAGAGCCTCAGCATGGAGGACCGGGACACAGAGGAGCTGGTCTTGCACCACACAGTCGGCAAGCACAGAAGTCAGACTTTGAAACCTCGTGCTTCCGTTTGGGCACGTTCACTGGGAAATCAAAAGACAGTGCTCCCTTTCTCCCCACAAACTGCTTCTAGCGTCTCATGGGGCCAGAAGAACTCAATCAAAATGATATTCCATAGATGTGGGATAGTGGTAACATGAATAAATTAACAATTGCATTTCTGGGCACTCGACTGTCCCCGTGGTTCTAAAAAAAAAAAGACACTGGTATTTAATTTGTATTTTATAAGAGTGAAAAAGGCCAGGTGCAGTAGCTCACACCGGTAATCCCAGCATTTTGGAAGGCCAAGGTGGGCGGATTGCTTGAATTCAAGAGTTCAAGACCAGCCTGGGCAACATGGCAAAACTCTACAAAAAAATTAGCTGGGTGTGTTAGTGCATGCCTGTAGTCCCAGCTACTCGGGAGACTGAAGTGGGAGGATCATTGGAGCCCGGGAGGTCCAGACTGCAGTGGGCCAGGATAGCACCACTGCACTCCAGCCTGGGCAACAGAATGAGATTCTGTCTAAGAGTGAAAAAAAAGTTGATAATTGGTAAGGAGGAACTGATTTTAGCATGGAACAGAGGGTGGCAAACAACAGCCTTCAAGCCAAATCCATTCCACGGCTTGTTTTTATATAGCCCATGATCTAAATAATGGTTTTTACATTTTTAAATGGTGGTGTGTGTGTTGGGGGTCTGGGGGAATGTGAAACTTACATGAAATTCAAGTCTCTGTATCTATAAATAAAGTTTTATTGGAACACAGCCACATTCAGTTGTGCATATATATTGTCTACGGCAGCTTCTGCACTACACCAGCGGAGTTAAAGAGCTGTAACAGAGAGATCCCATGGCCTGCAAAGCTGAGAAATTTTACTGTCTGCATTTTTACAGAAAGATTTTGCTGACCCCTTAGATGACAGGCCTAGTTATTTAGAGATAATTGAACTCAGCTTTCATTGTTTGAGTAGCTTCTGCATGTCAATTGTTAAGCTTTACTTACCTAGATTACTTCAAATCCTACAAAGTACATATTATCGATCCCCTGAGCAAGGGTAGGATATTAGTTGAAGCCTTAAATTCAAATTTTCTTTTTTTCTGAGACAGGGTCTCGAGCTCTGTTGCTCAGGCTGGAGTCAGCGGCATGATCCTAGCTCACTGCAGTCTCAAATTCCGGGTTCATGTGATCCTCCTGCCTTGGCCTCCCAGGGCACTGGGATTACAGTGCTTGGTCTCAAATTCTTACTTCTATACCACGGCAGAGGAGCAGAGCAAGGCCTCTTCAGAAACATGAGTTCTAACCAATGCAGGGAAAATGTATTTAGAGGTCCTGAATACTTAAAACATTATGGTGTACCTTCCCCAGCCACCCCACTATATAATCCAAAATATTTAACACTGCTGAACTCAAAACTGAGAGAAAGCAAGTTCAACAGAGTTCTAATTTCCTCCGTGATAACGTTTTTCTAAAATAGTATCCGACTATTTTATGAGAATTTTTTGGTGTCCCTAGGAGTTTGTTGGGTGATTAAATCCCCAAACTGACCAAAATCTGCTGGCCTTGCTGAGTCTGAGCTCAGGGCCCAGATGAAGAGTCTCACAGCGTGACAGCCACCTGGTGTGGTGAAAGAGTCCTGTTCTTTTCACCAAGAGAGAAGCTGTCCCTGGAGAAGCCTCTCATTTAGGAAAGCAGAAGATATTTACTCAAAAAGCCACAAGGGCACCTGAATCAAATGCCTGTCAGACCTTCTCCCTCGCCTCAGTCTGTGTCTCTGGAGCCCATGTCATAATCGGAGACGTTCCTGAAAGCAGGGATCCCCAACCCCTGGGCCATGGACCAGTAGAGGCATGTGGCCTGTTAGGAACAGGAGGGTTGAGGCTGCAGAGCTGAGACTGCACCACTGCACTCCAGCCTGGGCAACAGGGTAAGACCTTCTCTCAAAAAACAAACAAAACAAAACCAAAATGGTTTATCATCAAAAAATTGAATATGGTCAATATTCATTTTTTCTCCTGAGTTTGACTTTAATTTTAAGCACTCAAGTAAGATCAAGCGTCTGATCAGAATGGGGGAGCTAGGCAGAGACAGCTGGGTCTGTTCAGGAAACCACATCCTCTCATGATCAGGGAAACCACCTTTTTTTTTTTTTTTTGAGACAGGGTCTTGCCCCATTGCCCAGGCTGAAGTGCAGTGGCACAAATCACAGCTCACTGCAGCCTCAACCTCCTGGGCTCAAGCAATCCTCTCACCTCAGCCTCTCGAGTAGCTGGGACTACAGACGTGCGCCATCACGTCTGGCTAATTTTTTTTACTTTTAATTTTTTAATAGAAACAGGGTCTCTCCAGAAAAATTACAGATGGCTCGAACAGGTAAATGCTGAACGCTGTGGAACAAATAGAAGAGACAGTGAAGGCCTATCTATCCCTAGACACACTCTTTCTGGAACATTCGTCTTCCTCACACTATCTCCTCTTGACTTCCACGACACCCTAGGCTGCTCTGTCTTTTCTCCTACCTCTCTCTGGCCAGGCTTTCTTGGCCAGCTCCCCCTTTCTTGGCCAGCTCCCCGTTTCTTGGCCAGCTCCCCCTGGCCCTGGGCCCCAATCCCTGTATGTTGAAATCCTCTTGGGTCTCAGAGTTTTTTTCGCCCCTTCTCTTTTAGTGTTTTCTTCTATGAGATCTTCCAGTCTCTAGCTTTTAATGCCAGTGAGTGCTCGCACTTCTACTCCCGTACTCGTAATTCCAACCGTGACATGGAGCATGACACTTAGAGACTGTCCACAGAGGGATACAGGCACAAAGGAAGTGTCAGGAGTGATAAAGGAAAAGAAAAAAAGATGTGTTTATGTGTTTCTGCAGGCTTCTGTATCTGTGTCTGTGTGTGTAGGTTCAAGATGTTCAAAAAAGGATACAAATGAAGAGGCCAGCAACACCAAGGGGGGGAATATTTGCAGCAAATATGAAAAACAAAGTGTTGCTATCTTATATATAAAATGTTCATCAAATTAGAAAAGGAACAGGTGCAGGCTCTGAGAATGAAACAGGCAAGAAGCAGGATCAGAACGTTCTGCTCAGAAGAGAAGATACATTTAGTATACAAGCACAGAAAAATGTCCTGTCTCAGCGGGACTTACATCAGTGCAAAAAGAAAGCAAGAGATACATCGTTACGTCAGAGGAACAAAGTTGAGAAGTTGTGAATGCTGCCGTTGTTGAAGCCAGAGAAACAGGTGCTCTCCCACACCCAGCAAACGTGTATAGTCCTGTTGGAAGGCAATTTGCTGCATTTGAGCCAGTAATTAATTATACTTGTGGCATAAATCCTAAAGAAATCATTCCATAAGCTAAAAAGCAAACTTTTTAGAAATCATCTATACAGAAGCAGATTAAGTAAGCCTTGATATTTCACTAGATTTTTAAATGCCTCAGATTTTCCTGACAATAGGAATCACCCAAAGTACTTATCATGTATGCAAGTCCCTCTGATTCTGTACATCTGGGATGCTGTCCAGGAATCTATATTTTTAAAAGACACTTTAGGCTATTCTTACCTTCAGACAAATTGAGCAAATACTGACTGAGGAAATACAATGAAATGCCATCGTGAGGTCATTAAAACTAATGCATGCAAAGGTCATATAATTCTGTGGAAAAACACTTAATGATGTTTTAAGTTCTAAGAATGACAAATGAAATAACAGGATATCGGGCACGGTGGCTCACGCCTGTAATCCCAGCACTTTGGGAGGCTGAGGCAGGCGGATCACAAGGTCAAGAGATCGAGACCATCCAGGCCAACATGGTGAAACCATGTCTCTACTAAAAATACAAAAATTAGGCCGGGCGCGGTGGCTCATGCCTGTAATCCCAGCACTTTGGGAAGCCGAGGCGGGCGGATCACGAGGTCAAGAGATCGAGACCATCCAGGCCAACATGGTGAAACCCAGTCTCTACTAAAAAAAGACACAAAAAAATTAGCTGGGCGTGGTGGTGCATGCCTGTAGTTCTAGCTACTCTGGAGGCTGAGGCAGGAGAATTGCTTGAACCCGGGACGTGGAAGTTGCAGTGAGCTGAGATTGTGCCACTGCACTCCAGCCTGGCGCCTGGTGACAGAGTGAGACTCTGTCTCAAAAACAAAAACAAAGACAAAAATTAGCCGGGCGTGGTGGTGTGCATCTGTAGTCCCAGCTACTTGGGAGGCTGAGGCAGGAGAATCACTTGAACCCAGAAAGTGGAGGCTGCAGTGAGCTGAGATTGCACCACCTCACTCTAGCCTGGCGACAGAGCAAGACTCTGTCTCAAAAAAAAAAAAAAAAAGAAAAAAAGAAGAAAGAAAGAAGGAAGAAAGAAAGAAAGAAAGAAAGAAAGAAAGAAAAGGAAAAAAAAGAAATAACAGGATATAAAGTCTGTGAAGTATTGGTCTGTTCAGCAAATAAATATTTACTGAGCACCTATTAAGTGCCAGCCCCGTGGTGGGGAGACAGAAGAGAACAAAACAGCTGCCAATTATCCTCATGGAGCTTTGAGTCTAATGGGGAGATAAGGAGTAAAGTTAAGAAAAAAACAAACGCAAATTCCCTACTTAACAAACTTCACCGCAATGATCTCTTTACAAATCCATTTTCTCCTTCCTTGGGCTGAGGGCTGCTGCAGAACCCAGCTGCTTTCTGTGGGATTCTAGCTCCATTACTTAGCAAGTGTTTGCAACTGTGTAGCGGCTTAGGAGAGAAGTGGGGTTGGAAGGAAAGGGTGTGGTGCATGGATTTGGTAAGAAAGTAAGAAGAGTATGAGCACAGAGTTGATAAATGACCCTGGCTGTTGCTGAACTCTGTATGGTGTGGCAGAAAAGATTTTCTTTAAGGTGACTTCTGGGTACCTGTAGACAGAGGTGCTGTAAACCCGCTGGCAGAACAGCAGCCCTGGTCTGGGGGGACCACGTGGGGCTCCAGAAGCTAATACCACAGGTCAGAGGTCGAAGCACCCACCCCCCAAATCTGGAATCAGTATGAGTCTAGGACTGGGGCAAAGGCCCGGGGTGGGGATAGAGGGCTGTAGGAATTGACCTGCCATTCAGAAACAGCCTCAAGTTTAGGCTTGGAGTTATCTCCAAATGAGATTATGAATACTGTCACCCGTAAGATCGGAAGAAAAAAGTTAACCAGCACTTTTATGCTTGTGTGTTACGAGTGGGCTGTATTCACTCTGATGCAGTCTGAATATTTTAAAAATGAATCATACACATATGTGGGAACCAGGAGAATTATATTGTATTATAGTTGGTTGAAGTAAATAATATCCTGGATATGATAATTTTTATAATTCTGGGTTGGCATTTATTCCTTGTGTCAAAAACTACACTAGGGCAGGGCATGCTGGCTCATGCCTATAATCCTAGCACTTCGGGAAGCTGAGGCAGGCGGATCACCTAAGGAATTCAAGACCAGCCTGGCCAAAGTGGTGAAACCCCATCTCTACTAAAAATACAAAATTAGCTGTGTGTGGTGGTGCACGCCTGTAATCCTAGCTACATGGGTGGCTGAGGCAGGAGAATCACTTGAACCCGGGAGGTGGAGTTTGCAATGAGCCAAGATTGCACCATTGTACTCCAGCCTGGGCAAAAAGAGCCAAACTCCTTCTCAAACAAACAAACAAACAAACAGTACTAGAATCCTCAAATACTGAAAATGGTTTAAGCCTGCCTTGACTCTGAGAGGCTATTCCAGGGCAAGAATGCTGCCTGCTACCCTCATACCCTGCAGAAGCGGGGCTGGTGCTTATTACCTTAGGGGTATTTCTGTGTAGGTCATCTCTGGTGTTAATTTGTTCCTTTTCAACTTCCCAAGTTAAATAGGACATTAAGGTTCTGTTAAGAAGAGATGTCGCCAAGTGAGGGAGAACCATGGGGTCCCTCTTCTGGGATATATCCACCAGGGAGCATATATGCAGGAGCAGAGTACAGGAGGCAGCAGAGCTGGGGACTTAGAAACAGCAGCAGCCCTTGACCTATCTAAGCTGTCTAGTCTCCTGTTTATTTACTCATCCTGAGCACTGTCCATCGGATTTATTTTTAGGAAGGAAGGTTTATTGGTGTGGGATAGATAGGTGAGATCCTGAGACCTGCTGGTCCTGATCTGTAGGGAGCTGGCTGGATGACCTTGGCCTCAGACCTGCCACAGATGTAACAGGGAAGATGCACTTGGCCATCTCCAAGGGCCACTCCTCCCAGAACTTTCTACGTTGATAAGACTCAGAGCATTTGCCCAATGGCAAAAACAAAAGTCACACCTTCCAACTCAGACCATCCAAACTGTTTATGAGTTTCCAAGTTTTTTTTGTTGAATCCCACAGGTCTGTCTTTATTCTAAACTCTTATTCCCCCCCAGTAATATATCTGTATATTATAATCCTGAAGTAAAATAATCCTGAAGCATGAATATCTTGAAAATAGCTGCAGATGCCAATATTTTCCCAGCAGAGCCAATAAAAGAGACTTTTGTTGACATATGTTCATCATTCAGAGTGCTCTGAGAAATTAGGAAGTAAATGAGTTGCAATTCCACAAGTTACTTGGCCCTTAGGACTGTCTTACAGTGTGCAGTGTGTGCCTTGTGCCTACTTTAATAGGGGCATTCCTATTAAAATGAATTTGTAATGCAAACATGTCTTCAGCCGATGGGACCACAGAATCTCACCTTGTCATAAGAGATGCAGTCAGAAGTACTGTGCAAACACCTTTCCCTGACAGAGTAAGTTTCTTGCAACCCAGTAGCCCCCTGCATAATCAAACAGTAAGCCAGATCCTAAATGTTCTATATAAATGCAGAATATGGAAACTGTAGTCAAACAAAAATAGCAATAATGGGGTAGAAGCCAGCACGTGGCTTGGTGCCTGCAAACTAAATTCTTACCACTTGTATGTGACCTGATAGAACTTCAGCCGAATTAAATTTAAAGGAGTTTAATTGAGCAGTGAATGACTTGTGAATCGGGCAGCCCCCAGAATCACAGCAGATTCACAGAGACTCCAGGGCAGCCATGTGGTGGAAGAAGATTTATAGACAAAAAGAGGGAAATGATACACAGAAATTGCAAGTGGAGTACGAAACGGCTGGATTGGTCACAGCTTGGCTTATGCCTTATTTGGACACGGTTTGAACGCTGTGCAGTGTGCGTGGTTGAAGTATAGCCACTGGGATGGGCTGAGACTCAGCTGTTGTTACAAGTGAACGCTACTTAGTTAACGTTTTCAATCTTGTCTGCCTATTAAGCTAGGTGACAGTTCATCCACAAGGACTCAAATACAGAAGTACAACGGAGTCCTTTTCAGGCCGCATTTAGTTTGCTCTAACAGACCTCAGCCTAGAATTGCCCTTAAGCCTGTTAAGAGGGGCCCTGCCCTGCCCTCATACTTTCAAGGGTCTGCTCTCCTGCAAGTGTAGGTCCTTTCTTCGGGGGAAATGCAGGGCTAAGGAATGCATCCCTCAAAGTCTGGGCCTCCCTGTTTTAGAACAGTCTCTGGGTACCCAGGATTCCCTGCCCAAATGCTCTGTGCCTGTTACCAGGACCTGGCCAGGTTCTTTGCTGGGTCCATCCTCCTGAGGGCAAGCTATACTGAAGCCTTAGGCTAAAGAAGGGGCAGCTCTTTCGTGGGGAGAGGGCCAGCAGAATTTGGACTTGTGGGCTGAGATTTACACCCACGTGCATGTGAGGGGTTTCTCAGTGCAAGATGGAGCTCGAGGGAGTGGGATGGGAAAGGAGGTGATACCATGTGCTGGCAGCTGGCTCTCCCTATGCCAACGTGTTCCAGGATGGAATTCCAAGGAGCCTGAGAACTCTAAACTTGGATCTGGTCTCTAGGTCATAAGTGAAGGTGTGCATATGTATCAAGGTAGAAGGATATATTTATTATCTTTAAAAGTTTGTTAGTTTCAGCTAGGCATGGTGGCTCACACCTGTAATCCCAGCACTTTGGGAGGCCAATGTGGACAGATCACCTGAGGTCGGGAGTTCGAGACCAGCCTGGCCAAAATGTTGAAACCGTGTCTCTACTTAAAAAAAAAAAAAAAAAATAGAAAAAAATTAGCTGGGTGTGGTGACAGGCGCCTGTAATTCCAGCTACTTGGGAGGCTGAGGCAGGAGGATTGCTTGAACCCAGGAGGCAAAGGCAGAAGAATCACTTGAACTCGGGAGGCGTGCATTAAGCCGAGATCATGCCACTGCACTCCAGCCTGGGTGGTAGAGCAAGACTTCATCTAAAAAAAAAAAAAGTTTGTTAGTTTTGGTAATGTTTAAATATTTAGACATGGAGTAGGTGGGTCTCCCACTTGTGATCCTGTTCTGAGCGAACATGTGAGGGGCTGGGCTGCCACAAATCTCTCCAGCTCCGAGGCTTGGAGTGCCTCTGTACCAGGAAGCCTTGAGCTCCTTGGGGGCTGCTGTCTTGTCCAGCTCTTTCATTCTTTGGATGTTGGCTGATGAGGCTGAAACTGATGAAGAAAAATGTAGGCAACTTCTTTCCACAGCTGCTTTAGGTGGGATTCTTTTGAGTGCAAGGGACAAAATCACCTTAAAGGAAAAAAGAGATTCTTTCTGTTCACTTCTTCAGACACGCTCATATTTAGTTACTCAAAACCATGTTGTCCATAATTTATTCCAATTTCTTTTTCTGTTTTTGTTTGAGACGGAGTCTTGCTTTGTCACCTAGGCTGAAGTGCAGTGGCGTGATCTTGGCTCACTGCAACCTCTGCCTCCAGGGTTCAAGCAATTCTCCTGCCTCAGCCTCCTCCTGACTAGCTGGGACTACAGGCATGCGCCACCAAACCCAGCCAATTTTTGTATTTTCATTTGAGATGGGGTTTCACCATGTTGGCCAGGCTGGTCTTGAACTCTTAACCTCAAGTGATCCACCTGTCTCAGCCTCCCAAAATGCTGGGATTATAGACGTGAGCCACCGCACCTGGCCCCTATTTCTTGACTTGGCTTTTGTTCCTGTGTTGCCTTCATTTTGGGGCAAGCCAAGATGGCCACGAGCAGCTCTAGGCTTGAATTTGGCAACTTCGGTAGAAAGAGAACATTCTTTTCCTGATAGGTTCAGCAAAAATCCTAGCTAAGCCTCTCATTGGCCCTGGTTGGGTTACATGCTCATCCTCTAAACAAATCACTGTGACTCACCTGCCAGGAAGATGGGGAGGGGGGTGGAAGATGGCAGACTCACCTGAACCCCCGGACAGTGTGGGGCAAAGGGTATTTCCAACAGGAAAAGAGGGGTTCTGATGCTGGAATAAGGACGCTACATAGGCAAAATCAACAAATTTTTCACCAGCAATGCTTACCGCGTGGACTGTGAGGACAAAGAAAACAGAAACATATACGTATTTACGAAAGACAGAGATGAAATGGTGCAGTGGAAAGTTGTGCTAGAGATGCCAATCCCCATCCCCCCAACGCAGCCACACTGAGCAAGCCTTGGGTCAGGGGTACCCACCCTACCCTCTCCTTGACTCCAAATCAGATGGTCACTACAGTCGACTTAGATATTGTGACTCAGAGACTGAAAGTTGTTAGGTACTTGGGCTGAGGATCTTCAAGAAGATAAGCAGAGAAGGTGGTCTGTGAGAGAATAAAGCAGAAAGGCAAAGAATGCCAGAAACCAGGCAGCCCCTGACAGACAAAGAGCATGAGTCCTTCCTCCAGCCAGTGGCTCCAGCTCCTTGCAAGGCTCAGCTGTGTTTCCTGCCCTTGGCAGAGACTCCTGGGTACTTCCAACATGTTTGTGTGTGTGTGTGTGTGTGTGTGTGTGTGTGTGCGCGCGTTTTAAAGCTGGATTGAACAGTTTGCTGTTCCACAAACCACAAATAAAACAAAACATAATAAAAACTCTGTCTCAAAAAAAAAAAAAAAACCATAACGGTGGGGAAATGCTGTTTTTCTTCTAATGTGTAAGAATTCAATCAGGTGTTTCTCAAGACTGTTTTGATTTTTATGTCAGTTGTTCACAAACATCCAGAGAAGGGGCAGGGAAATGTGCCCGTGGAACGGCAAGGCCTGGCTGAGTTCAAAGCCTGGAGCAAGCAGCTGTGCATCCCTGCAGCTCTGATGGGGCTGCGGACCCTCTGGGCAGAGCTATCCAGGGAAATGCTATTGCTCATTACTCGGTACCCTCTGCCCCAACTCCGCTTTTGCCAAGAGGTGGATTGAGCTGTGCTAGGACCAACGTGGAGAGTTTTGGACATTCAGGCCATATCTGTAGTAGCTGCGGCTCTCTTGATGCATTAGCTACAATTCTCAAAGACTTTCCTGTCAAACCAGTGGTTATAAAATGGAACCCGATTTTCAGTGCTTAGGGGAACCTACAAGTTTCTGCTAAAATCCCTCAGAAAAGTGAAACATGGCGGGGCGGTGGCGCATGTCTGTAATCCCAGCACCTTGGGAGGCCGAGGCAGGCAGATCCCAAAGTCAAGAGATAGAGACCATCCTGGCCAACGTGGTGAAACCCCCTCTCTACTAAAAAATACAAAAAAATTATCTGGGCATGGTGGCACGCGCCTGTAGTCCCAGCTACTCCGGAGGCTGAGGCGGCAGGGGATTTGCTTGAACCAGGGAGCCAAAGTCAGCCACTGCATTCCAGCCTGGTGACAGAGCAGGAGCAAGACTCCATCAGAAGAAAGAAAGAGAGAGAGAGAGAGAGAGAGAGAGAGAGAGAGAGAGAGAGAGAGAGAAAGGTGAAACACAATCTGTTAAACAGCATTTATATAAGGCAATATTTTAAAAATCAGAAAAACAACCCCCACCTTTTATTTAAAGAAAGGCAAAGTTGACAGGACAAGAAAACTGGATGAATCAAATTTCTGCTTTGTTCTGCTCTAAGTTGAGGCCGGATTATAAAGCTGTGCTTCAGCTCCCTTAGCAAATCTGTTGCTGGAAGACAAGGAGCGAGCACTTACTTTTTGAAAGTAAACTGTATTTTAAAAGCACCAGGGGACGGATCTATTTAAAACAACAACGGGGTGAGTGGCGCTCTAATGCTAGACTCTAGCTTGGAGACTTTGACTATCCTAGTTCCCTCTTGGGTCCCTTCTGGCTGACTGTGAAGCAAATAAACAAAGACCCCCTGATGGAGAGGTCCTTAATCTGGGTGCTCGGCAGTATCACCTGGGGAGCTGTAGCCCAGTACACACGCCCAGCCCCACCCATCAGCGTTACCGAGAGGGGAAGGGATCCCGACTGTGTGGGCTGCAACAGCTCCCCAGGTAATTCCGCTTCAAGCTTCCGGTTAAACACCAAGGCTAATGAGCCTTATTTAAAAGCTCAGGTTTTTACATTCAGCAAAATCTGTTGCTTTTAAAATGGGCTGCCTTTGGAAAAACCAGCAATGTTGCATGCCAGGATGGGACTCTCTCCCCGGAAATGAAAAAAGCAACCCCTGAGAAGCGGCACTGGGACAATAGGACGGCAGTGGTTTCTCCTCGCGACCTAGAGGGAAAGTCAAAGGGGGAGGCTGCCGGGAGTTCAATGACTTAATATGCAGCTAACCAGCCCTTTAATTAACTTGACATGCCAGATAGATAACAAAGCTATCACCAAGCCAGAGTTCCTTAATTGAAAGGGGGAACAGAGACTAGTTTCATATTTTCAAAATAATCTGTAATGAGCATTACAAATTTGACAATCTCCGTGTGTCTGTGTGTGTGTGTGTGTGTGTGTGTGTGTGTGTGTGTGTGAAAAATGGTTATTTTGAGCTATCAGACGGGAGGTGAGCAGACCTGCACGCGGCGGCGTAGCTTGCCGTGTGTGTGCCGTACCTTGCAGCTGGTGCCCACTAGCGCGTGACTGAAAGATGGTACGGTTGATTCTATTAGTGTCCAATTGTTCGCAGGCATTGTACCTCGAAATCACTTGTGCTATCGTGGCCGTAGTATTTTTCGAGCCTCATCTCTTACTGAACTGTACCTCTAGCTCTGGGTCCAGTCACAATGAACTAATTTGTAGTCTCTCAGTCACCCATGCTTTGCACATGCAATTTCCTCTCCATGGAATATGAAATACCTCCCCTTCCCTCCCCTTCCTTCCAGACTCCTGCCAGCAAGCTTTTAAGTCACCTTTTAAATCTCGGTTCAAATGCCTCCTCTGAGGTCATCTCTTACTCCACTTGCAAGACGCAGGGGTTCCATCTATCTCCTGGGATCCCTCAACCAGGCAGTCTAGACTGCCATTTTTTTTTTTTTTTTTTTGAGACAGAGTCTCACTCCGTCACCAGGCGCCAGGCTGGAGTGCAGTGGCGCGACCTCGGCTCACTGCAACCTCCGCTGCCGGGGTTCAAGCAATTCTCCTGCCTCAACCTCCCGAGTAGCTGGGACTACAGGCGCGCGCCACCACGCCCAGCTAATTTTTTTGTATTTTTAGCAGAGACGGGGTTTCACCATGTTGACCAGGATGATCTCGATTTCTTGACCTCGTGATCCGCCCGCCTCGGCCTCCCAAAGTGCTGGGATTACAGGCGTGAGCCACCGCACCCAGCCCTAGGCTGTCATTATAGCAACTCACTGAGTGTATTACGATGATGTGTTTTTGTGCCTGTCTCCCCACCATTCCTAATAATTGACACGCACTGCTCATTTCATCACTGCAGCAGTCCTATAGGGTGGCTTTTACTGTGATTCCCATTTCTCTACTGGAGAAACTGAGGCTCAAACATAGTAACCTGCCCAGCTCTGACTACAAGTAGATGGTTTACCTGTGATACAGTCCAGGTTCATCTTGCTTCTAAGTTTGTGCTCTTAACTGCCATGTGAGCAAACTTCAATCAAAGACTGTTTTTTTTTTTTCTTTGAGAGAGTCATTCTGTTGACCAGGCTGGAGTGCAGTGGCATGATCTCAGCTCCCTGCAACCGCCACATCCCAGGTTCAAACGATTCTCCTGCCTCAGCCTCCTGAGTAGCTGGGACTACAGGCCCCTACCACCACGCCTGGATAAGAGTATTTTGTATTTTTGTATTTTTATTTTTAGTAGAGATGGGGTTTCACCATCTTGGCCAGGCTGGTTTCAAATTCTTGACCTCAAATGACCCACCCACCTTGGCCTCCCAAAGTGCTGGAATTACGAGCTCCCTGGTTCAGACACCTGTGACACTATCCTACACATAACGCACAGGGCTCTGGGGTGATTTTTTATGACAATAGAGATATAAAAAGATATAGGATAAACCTACGTGGGCTGCTAAAAGCACTGTCAGTTATGTGTGTGTTTTCATGTACTCCAAAAGCTGAGGATATTAAAATAAATACGACTCTATTCCATGTAGGTGAGATTGTTATCTTTTTTTATTCGGAAGAGAATTTAAGAAGTGCTGACCTGATTAACAACATTGCGTAGATCAGTAGCAGACTGGATGAAAATACTGTATCAATATTGAATTTACTAAAGTTGATCACCATAGTGTGGTTTTGGAAGAGAATATCCCCATTCTCAGAAAATGTACGCTGAAGTATTTAGGGGTAAAGGCCTGTGATACACACAACTGACTCTCAGCTGTCTCAGAAAATAAGTGTGTGTGCATGTGTGTGGTTTGTATGTGGGTCTGTGTGTGAGGAAGTGAAAGGGAATATTGTTAACAACAGATGAATCTGTGTAAGGAATAAATGCATATTCTGCCCAGGCGCGGTGGTCATACCTGTAATCCCAGCACTTTGGGAGGTTGAGGCAGGCGGATCACTTGAGGTCAGGAATTTGAGACCAGCCTGGCCAACACAGTGAAACCCTGTCTCTACTAAAAAAAAAAAAAAAAAAATTAGCTCGGCATGTTGGCGTGCTGTAGTCCCAGCTACATGGGAAGCAGAGGTCGGAGAATCACTGGAACCCCAGGAGGCAGAGGTTGCTGTGAGCCAAGATTGTGCTACTGCACTCCAGCCTGGGCAGCACAGCGAGACAGCACCTCAAAAACAAAACACAAAAAGAATAGATGCATATTCTTCATATTATTCTTATTTTGGCAAATTTTCTGCAAGTTTGAAATTATGTCCAAATGAAGTGTTAAAACAAATTGCTGACCTTGGAGGAAATGAAGATCCCTGAGAAGAAGGTGTAATGACAGTGCTTCTTTGCAATACCGGGAGCAAGAGCGGGCGAGGCTGCTCAGTGACTGACAGTGGACCGAGGCTTCCTCCAGGCTGCCTTGTAATGGCTGGTTTTCTTTACCTATTGTTGTGTCTTGAATATGTTTACAGTTCAGCTGGCCCAGTTCTTTGAGAGGCAATTGGGTTTCCTTGCAGATGTGCCGCTGGGAGGACAGTGGTGCCTGTGCCTGGAGAAGCCACCGGCCACGTGCTGGGACGGAGGAACATATGGTAGTGCGACTTCAGCCACAGATGCAGCTCCCGCAGGAACAGTGGGGCCTGCAGTTGGAAGGGGCCCCCTCCAGCTCACAGCGCCGTGTAGACAGTCGTATCTGTGTGAATGCAAACTCGCCCACTGTGAGCGGGGACAGTCAAGGCCATCTGTGGCCTTGCATCTGCTGGTCCCATTCACCAGGGCAACACTGTGCGTGGCCAATGCTAGACCTCTTGGCCCCGGTGCCCGCAGCTCAGCATTAAAATGTCAGCTTCGAAGGATTAGAATGTCACTTTGCTGTTACAGTCACCCCACAAGCGTTTTCTGAGCATCTTCTACTTGGGATTGCTTCCTTTTTGCTAGGGACTGTGTCACGTGCTTACACGTCGCATTTTATTTTTAGCTCTCGTGCTGACTTTATTGAACGTGGTGCAGTTAACATGCCCCCCATTTTCCAAAAGTAGAAACTGTGACACAGAGGTTAAGTGGTTTCTGAAGTAACACAGAAAAAAAATGTAGCAGAGATTTCCTAAACAAACTTGCAGCCTGGCATGGGGGTAAGAAGACCCACAAAGAACACTGGATCAGGTTGGAGGAAAGAGGTGCCCAGAGAGACCCCAGATCTCGGCTGGGAGGTGAAAAGGAGCGTGGCCACTTTTGATTCTGTAGCAGGCTTTATTGGGGAGGTGGCATTTGCTTGGAGCCTAACAGTATGGTAAGAATTTTGAAAGGAAAATCACAAAAAAGAGGGGCATCCAAATGGAGTCCAGAGAACATGGTGAAAAAACCAAGTATGGGTTGAGATGGTAACAACTGTTATTTATTGACCTTTTTCTATGTGCTAGGAACTGTGAGAGGTGCTTCAGATAAATCAACTCATTGAAACGGGAGCTTTCTTAAGTGAGACCTATTACCATCCTCATTTTAGGGTAAATGGAGGCATCCATGGAAGGTTACATGCATCTAGTGAGGTAACAAAGTCCACAGGCTTAGAAAGTGCTTCATGATAATAGTCAAATGATACAATAGGAAAAAGGAGGGGGAGGAGGGGGAGGGGAAGA